>VDFB02045023.1:460390-627963 GCA_007258455.2 Sequoia sempervirens
CGCCTCGGTATGTACTAGCAACCCATCTTTTAATTTTTTCATTTTGTGTGCATTTAGGTTAGGAAACAATTTAGCAGGAAATTGCATCACAAAATTTTGTGACGCAATTGTGTGCGTGTTAGCCGTATTCGATAAGCGGTTCATCACAGTCGTCTCGGTGCGACGCAATTGTAGTAGGGTTAGGGCATAAGTGTTTGCGGTGCGATGCATAAATTTTTGCGATGCAACCAACTTTTTGAGCCGCATTTGTGGTTGGGAATGAGACAAGTGACTGGCTATGATGCATGTGTTGGGTGACTAATGCAATCACAGTTGCGAGTCAGTGAAAAATATGCGTGATGCATATGCCAAAACTGTGAGGCAATTACCTGGTTATAATTTTTTCCCAGTTTAGGAAATTTTGACTTATTCAACTTAGGTACAATGGGTCAATTGAGGGTCTTGGATTGACATAAGGGTGTGCTTGATGTTTTCAGGCATGTCTACCTCCTATTTATACTTGGAAGTTAAGACCAATTTTTTTTCGACTGTGGGACTAGTTGAGTGGTGCAGAGAGACATTCATTGCTGGAGCTTGGTTTATTTTATGTCACATATATTCCCATGATTAGGGAAAATAGAGGGATGTTGACAACATTAACGGAGCAGTGGCACTCTAAGACAAGCAACTTCCATTTTCCGATAGGGGAGATAATAGTCACCTTGGAGGATGTTTACAGGATACTACAACTTCTGATTTGTGACCCCGCTCGAGGGCTACAAGCATTGTATGAGTACTATGAGTGCGACGATGATGTGAAGCTTGGCATCCAAGGGTATGAGATCAGATGGGAGACCCTAGTGAAGACATATGATAGATTCGATTGTGTTCTATGTGCATTGATAGCAAGAGTTTTGATTCCCAACCACAGGGGGCATGGTTTCCCAGTAAGCTCCAGGGGGAGGTGTTCGGATCGATGGTTAGCTCAGGCACAGTATACACGTGGGGGCCATGTCTATTGGCCATTCTCTACTTTCAGCTTACAGAGGAGGATAAAGTTTGAGCTGTGGTGTTACGTTGTTGACAGTTTGGGCTTGGAAGCACATAACAGTGTTCCGACCTCTAGTGGTCCAACAGCTAGCAAGCAGCGCTCCATATTCTTATATGTACCAGGGGGCTTTGACACAGACACATGTTGGTGATGTGGGGTACTAGAGGCATGGTCTAAACACTTTGGTCAGTTTCATTTGGAGGCCATACAAGAAATGTGCTCTATGGATTGATGAGGATGACCATATGTCATTGTGTTGACAACCCAAGTATCTCATCAGGCAGACAGTGCAATCACAACATATCATTGAGATGTATCTCCCGGAGAGGGTTTAGAGATAGTTTGGGGAGAGACAGGATGTGCCAGTTGGGATAGTAGATTATGGATGGTCCTCCCATGAGGTGCATCCCTGGGGACCTCAGATTGTGGTCACGACAATAGAGTAGGAGATAGATGCCTTGCAGGCATTAGATTGGGAGTGGAGAGGCGAAGGCACAAATTTAGGGATGATGCCATAGTATGATGCCTAATGGTTGATACATAGACCCGTTTTGCTTATAGATCCATAGTAGCTAGCGCCAATAGAGCGCAGAGGCAGGTGCCCGAGAGGTCGATGAGGAGACAGAGGGAACAGGGGTGAAGGGACAGGAGACAGTGGTCGAGGACACAAAGGAGGACAAGGGGATGATGGAGGAGATGGACTATGTATATCCATCAAGGGTGAGTGATGGTGAACAAGAGGGCAATGGATAGTGGATCAACTACCACCTCAGAGAGAGGTGGAGATGGAGGAGGCTCAACTGTGAGGCAGTGGTAGTAGTGAAGGCTGTAGGGAAACAACATGCAGAGGTGCCCATAGGAGAGGTGGGACAACTAGAGGTAGAGGCTATGGAGGTTAAGGCTGGGGGAGCAAGTGGACATGAGGAGTAGGCAGGAGGAGAGGAGGCCAAGATGGATGAGGTAGAAAGATTCCTCCATGAGAGGATTACTATGGGAGTCGAGGAGGTGGGGGAGGAGGGTTGAGTAGATGATGGGACTGCCGATCAAAGGATAGTCTTGCTATAGGCGTGTGTGTAGGCATTAGAGGTAGAGTTGAGGATAGTGACTGATGAGAGGGACGACCTTAAGGCTAAGAGGGACCTACAGTTATCAGCCAACACTAGATCGACCAGTGGATGATTGACTTTATAGTGACATGCAGTGGATCCATTTTGGACATTGCACGGGAGTGTACCAGGGCTAGCAGGGCTAGTCAATATTATAGAGACTTAAATGAGAGAGTGGTACCTATAAAGAGGAGGGAGCCCTCCTTTTCAGAGATTGACAGTGGCTCACGAGGAAGATCATGTAGTAGGGCACACAGTCGGTGGACACAAAGCAAGTTTGAGAGTGAGACTTCAAATGCTAGATGGGCCACACCATATGATAGGCTTCCCTCGACAGAGCACAAGGCCAGAGAGTCACCACGCAGAGAGGACAGGGATGCCCTAAGGACAGGTGAGCAAGGCAGTTCAGGATAGGGCCTCTTTTCTATTGGATACATCTTGACATTGTACCTATGACACATTATTTTTTGAGTGATATATGTGATATGATTTTGGCGGCGGTTGATGATATGCATTGTGATGTGTTTATGTTTATGCTATGATTATGATGTTTGTTGATGCATTTTATATGATGATGTGGTGGTTTTACTATGCTTTATGATTATGCATTTATGATTATTATATAAATGGTTATGATATGTATGAATTGTAAATGCAATATGGATGACCTAATTTGATAGATGTGATGTGATATGATGATGTGATGCATTTACGATTATGGGTGTTTTATAAATGTTTATGATTTTTTATGATGTGTATGGATGCATTTTATATGATGGTGTATGTTTATTATGATATGTATGAGTGATGAATGCAGTAGAAATAACCTAATTTGATAATTTCAATGTGATATGCAAATGTATTGATGTGATGGAATGTTTAGGTTATCATGACATTTATGGATGATGACCTGATGTTATGAATGTTATGTAATATGTAGATGCAATTTAATGTTAATGTAATGACATGCAAACACAAATTAATGAAAAATGTGATATGTGATGTGATATGCCCTATTATTATTACTGGGATGTAATGTGTATGGAATGCAATGTGATGTTTATGTGATGTGATGAATCACAATTTAAACTGCAATGTTATATGAAATGTAATGCAAATGGATTATGATGTAAAATGCAATATGATATGGAATGCAATGCTATGTTATATGGGATGTAATGATGATGCTAATATGATGAATAATGCTAATTCTATATGGATGATTGCTATGTTTTTTGTATTTTCTTATGCAAATATATGTGACCTAATATGATAAAAATACCTTCTAGGATGCTTGCTAACATGATTATGTATGCAAGATGTTTATGTGTTCCACAGGACTCTGTCAAGATGCAGATGGAAGAGATGTTAGTGCGGAAGAGATGGAAGTTAGCGTGAGAGATGGGAAAGGAGATGAAGATGGAAAGTTAGACAGGAAATGACAAGGTTCCAACTTTCATATTTATCATCATCAAGTGTCAAAATTATCGCAAATGGACCAAAAACACCATGGTATGATATAGACCAAGGTGTGCAAAGTGACCATTTATGAGAGACAAGCATCCAAAAGAAAAATTCAACAGACAAGGAATGCCCCGGCTCATACTAAGGACCCAATTATCCCAGTCTTTTTGCCAAGACAAACCATAGACAATAAACAAAGAAAAGAGGCCATAATCCATCATCCTCCCTCTAAATCCCTTAATAGGACATCCTCAAGGTAACTAGTTAAATGACCGAAGACCAATCAAAAAGACAAGAAACGTTTAGATCAATAAAGTGCTTGCCAATAGAGATAGTGTTTGCCAAGGATACTGATAGGATTGATTAATATGATTGATTTAGTTGACCAAGGTGACCAAATTGATTAATAGGTTGATAACGATTGATTGATAAGTTGGAATTATGTTGACCAGTTGTTTTGATTGATTGGGCCTAGTTTTAGGAAGGACACATCCTGACTAAGGAAAGATCAATTGACAAGGTTGACAAGATTGATTGATGAGGTTGACAAGGTTGATTGATTTGGACAAAGATTGATTGATAAGGTTGGCAAGGTTGGTTGATTATGCTTGATTTCAGGAAGGACACATCTTGATCGAGGCAAGATTGATTGATGGTGTTAACAAGATTGATTGTTTGTTAGAAAAAGATTGATTGATAAGGTTGACCAAGCGATGTGACAATACCTAATTTTTAGGAAAGACCTATCTTGTTTAAGGCAAGGAACACATCTGATAAATTTGACCAAATGACAAATATTGACAAGGCACCTAATTGCAAGAAAGACACATTTACTTAAGGTGAATGACCATATTGACCAATGACAAAGTCTAATCTTAGGAAGGACACATCTTGATAAAAGACAAGAGATAGGACTGAACAAGACAAATATCATGATGCCCCATTCCGATTGAATGACTAGATTGATTGATTGACTAATAAGATGATTGATTGATGAAAGATTACAGTTGGTTATGTTAGTCTGTTGATTCATGATGTGGAATCAGAATACAACCAAAATTGACAAGCCCTAAGGGACTGACCTAGGTGGCCTTGAAGGCTCATCGATTGATGGCCTTTCCTATACTATACATGCAGAGACCTTGTAGTTCGATACGACTTGGCTTTGCCTTATTTGACAAAAGACTAAGTCATGATTTTATTTGGACAACCTAAAAGGATTGGCCTAATGTCTCAGGGGCTCATTTAAGATGAACCTTGCCTACGTAGCAAATGCGTAGAGACAATGTAGTTCGACCCTACTAACAAAAACTAACTCAGACTTAGACTTAGACTCTGTTTTTGGTGTTTTTGATGTTTTTGGATTTTGAAGGTTTTTTTTTTGGGGGTTTTGATGGTTTTATGATTTTTTTGGATTTTTGATGGTTTTCTGATTTTTTTTGGATTTTGATGGTTTTAAAAGGTTGATACCATGTGTTATTTCCCATGAAGACATGAGCTAAGGAATTGCCCCTAGTCAGGTATAGGATCACTATATTATTCGTGAGGGGTAGCGGCGAATGCAAAGGATGATCATGAAGGCAAATGATACTAAATGTCGGTGGTTCTTAGGCCATGGAAAGGATGACGGAGCTTTATTATGAGTGAGTGACATGTATGAATGGATGAAAGGGACTAGATAGAGTGACAATAGATGGAGGAGCGTAGATTGACTACACATGGCGCCTGTTTGCTAGGTTTTCACCATGGTACTTATCCAAAGTGCCACTGAAGTGGTTTTCAAATTTTGGACGAATTATTTCTCTTTACTATTATTTTGATTTTTTTTATTTTTATTTTTATTTTTTTGTTGTCACCAGGACACCTGTTTGCCAAGTTTTCATCAGGGTGACCATTTTTTTGATTTTTTTTTATTTTAGAAATTTTAAGGGGATACCCTGAGAATGAAGTGTAGTGCTTGCGAAGGTGCATGTTGTTGATAGGCTTACTGATAAGCACCAGACCCATATGATGTTGTGATGATAAAAGGGCCCAACCAATTAGGTTCAAAATTTCCAGGTTTCTCTCGGTTTGCTTGATTCTTCGAATTTTCAAGACTAAGTCACCAATGTCAAAGCTTTTGGGCCAAACTTTCTTATTGCAACTGCGTCGAAGGCAATTTTAATATGCTTGAAAATGTGTTAAAGTATTTTGTCTCTTTTCATATAGTAACTCTAGCTCATGTAGGCATGATACACAATATTCTTCTTGATCAATCAAGCCTTGCATGGAGACTCATAGGGATGGTAACTCAACCTCTATAGGAAGTATTGCTTCAGATCCATAGACAAGGGAATATGGTGTGGCTCTTGTAGGGGTGTTAACATTGGTGCGATAGGCCCATAAAGCAGGATTAAGTTGCAGGTTCCAGTCTCGACCAATGTCATTAATAGTCTTCTTTAAGATTTTTAGGATTGTCTTATTAGATGCCTCAGTTTGACCATTACCTTGGGGGTAAAATGGAGTAGAAAAATGGTGTTGGATATGGAATTTTTCATAAAGTTCAGGGACATCCTGATTCTTAAAAGGGTGACCATTATTTGTAATGATGGATTGCAGGATACCATAGTGGTAAATGATGTAATTTAGGATGAACTTGGCTATCTTCTTTCCAGTAATATAGGTTAGTGGGATGACTTCGATCCATTTTGTAAAGTACTCAGTAGCGACAATAATGAACTTATGTCCATTAGAAGAGGTGGGATGGATCTTTCCTACGAGGTTGAGTCCCCATTGAGAAAATGGCCATGGCGAAGTAAGTGGTTGTAGTTCTTGAGCTGGTGCATGTATAAGATCCCCATGAATCTGACACTGGTGACATTTCTTCACAAAATAATAGGCATCATGTTCCATTGTAGGCTAATAATATCTCGTTCTCGTGAGCTTTTTAGCTAAAGATTGGACTAGTAGAGTGAGCTCCACATATACCGTGGTGTAGCTCTTGCAAGGCTATTTGTGCTTCATTTGAGTCGAGACATTGGAGATGGGTGCTATCTAGGCTACGACAGTAAAGGGTATCTTCGATGATGGCATATTTGGATGCTTGTCGAATAAAGGCTTTATGTTGGTTGAGGGACAAGTCAGGAGGGATAATCTGGTCATGTAAGTAACTGTAGATTTCTTTGTACCAAGTGGATTCAAGGCCAACATGTTCATAGACAAGTTCAGTTTCTGGTACATCGAACTCAAGGATCAACAGTTGTTTTACCAAGAACACATATTGCGAGGAATTGTTAGGAATATCCAAGAGAGAGCTAATTGTATCCATTGCATTAGATGCTTTCTTCTAGATTCTTGGTATCTATTGAAATGTAATATTATCAAAGTACAATCTAAAGTTGTCTACCATGCACTTGTAGGGTGTCAATTTCTCATCCTTGGTGTCATAATCATCATTGACTTGCTTAATCACTAATTGGGAATCGTCATAGACCTGAAGATCCTTGATTTTCCATTTTATTGCTATTTGAAGTCCTATCAATAATGCTTCATACTCAACCATGTTGTTTGTGCATGGAAAAGTTATTTGGAATGACTTGGGAATATAATCTCCTTGAGGTGTGATGAACAAAATGCCAGCTCTTGAACCATGACTTGTGTAGGATCCATCGAAGTATAGTTTCCATGATGTTGGTGTCTCTATTACAAAGATTGATTCATTTGGGAAATCAAATATCAAAGGATGATTTGCTTTTACTGGTGCGTCCGTAAGTTGGTCAACTATCACTTGTCCCTTTATTGCTTTTCGGTGTACGTACTCAATGTCATACTCACTTAGGATCATAACCCACTTAGCTAGTCTTCTTGTCAAAGCTAGTTTACTGAGAAGGCATTTCAGAGGATCAATTTTGGCAATTAGTTTTGTTTTGTGATTTAGCATGTAGTGTCTTAATTTCTGTGTTGCAAATACCAC
This sequence comes from Sequoia sempervirens, assembly GCA_007258455.2. Taxonomy (NCBI): domain Eukaryota; kingdom Viridiplantae; phylum Streptophyta; class Pinopsida; order Cupressales; family Cupressaceae; genus Sequoia; species Sequoia sempervirens. Next base: position 467,943 of record VDFB02045023.1, read on the forward strand.
TTCTAGACATGCTCGTTCAGTAGGACTATAGTTCATCTCATATTCGACTAAGATGCGACTGATGTAATAAATTGCTCTTTCTTTGCCATCATTGTCATTATGTGCTAATAATGCCCCCAGTGCTGATATGGTTGTTGTCACATATAGTATCAAATGTCTTCCATTAATAGGAAGCATGAGACTGGTAGAGTCAATAGGTAATTCTTGATCTAATCAAATGCTTCTTGGAATTTCTCTATCCAATTGAAGGGAATTCCTTTTCGTAACAAGAATTGAAATGGATGGATCTTGTCTACTAGTTGAGTAATGAACCTATGGATTGATTGTAGTCTTCCTTGTAATGTTCTCAATTGACAGATGTTGGTTGGCGGTGGCATGTCCAAGATAGCTCTTACTTTGGTGGGATCAACTTCTATTCCTTTGTGAGAGACAATATATCCTAGGAGTTTGCCTGATTGGACCCCGAAAACATATTTCTTAGGATTAAGCTCGAGTTGGTACTTTTCTATTCATGTGAAATTTTATCCAATACTGCTAAGTGTCCACTTTATTCTAGAGACTTACAAAGAAGTTCATCAACATAGTCTTCCATAAGTACGTGCATATAATCATGAAAAATTGTAGTAATGGCTCTCTGATATGTAGTGTGAACCAAGATTCCCAACCTTCACAAACATGAGAGGCAAATACTATATTAGATCAAATGCAAGGTTAGTATCATGATTCCTCAAGAAATCCATTTGAATTGCAAAGGAAAAGGAATGAAATGAAGAACACAACAAACATAAACCAAAGATATCAAATCCTATTCTAATGCAAAGAAAACTCTTAATCTCTTGAGGGAATTGGTGCCAATTTGATGTGAAAATTGGCTCTTTCCCAATTCCAATGATGCAATGTAGATGCTTGATGAAGAGTGATCCACTTGATGAATGCTTCCAATGTGCTCCAAGATAAAATCTGCATAACCTAGCTATAAAACTCAATAAGATGAATGGAGATTGCTATGAATTTTAGTATAGTAAGTTTACTCAAGTTGTGGATGATAGAATGAGGAATGAAGCCTCTTATTTATAGAATGATAAGATGGAGAAATGCCCAAAATGAAGCAATGTGGGACTAACATTCAACCAATGGCAAGGTGCCACTTTCCCAAATGTGAATGGATGGAGGATGTGCACATTTTGATGAATGTGCCCATAAATGCAATTAGGTGATATTTGAAAATGTTGAAATGACATGTAAGAGGTAAATGAAATGCCTTAAATGCCACTTGCCTCAAGGAAAAAGGACTTATTAGGTGAAGTAAATTCCTTGTTGGAAGGACAACGTCCATTTGGATTTTGAATTCAAATTTGAGGGAATATTCTCTAAAGATGCCTTGTTGAGGGAAAATGAAGATTTAATAAATGAATTAAATGATTTATTTGTGCAAGTGGGAAAAGCTAGAGGATGTGACATGAGTTTAGATTAAATTAATCAAGATTAGATTAATTTAATGAGGGATTGGATGATTTAACTTTTTGACTTAGATTTATGGATTAAAATAAATGAAAAGGAGATGAAAAGTGATTTAGACTTAGTTAAATAAATGTTTTGACTTATTTAGCTAAAGGGAATGATGTTAGTGGTTTAATTAAATAAGTTTGATTTATTTTATTAAATGAAGAAATTTAGAAGTTAATTAAATAAGATTGATTTATTTAATTAAAGAGGGACCTTAGGATTGATTTATGATTTAATTAAGTAAATGTGATTGATTTGATTAATAGAGGAATTAAGTAGTTAATAAAGGGATGATTTAAAGAAGAATCAAAGTTATTTGACCAGGACATTTTTCATGTCTACATTTTGCCCCTCTTTGAAGCAATGCACTTGTTGCGTTGGTTTAAAGAATAAACTTACCTCGATCAAAATTCAAAAAGTTTTCTAATTGTTTTGGATGCCCCAACAAAAAGAAGTACAATGGTACATGTCCCCCTCGAGAGATCGAGCGAAAAGATTCGATTTGAGGGTTGATCTCGCGATAAAGAGGTTCAAGATGGACATATGGATGGTTGTGATGATGATGAAAATGAGATGGTTTTAAGATGCTTAGAATAACCAATCTATATTATCCTAAACAACTTAAATGATGATATGATGTGATGATGCCTATATGATTATGCAATGGATGTTTTATGCAAATGTATGGTTTTATGAGATGCTTAGACTAATAGAACAATATTATGATAATGAACATGCATGTGAGATGATAGGTGTTTCTTATATGATATGATATGATATGCAGTATGCTGATGGTTTGTGGATGCAAGATGGATGCACTAGTGATGATGATTACCTAATCATGATGATGTTAGCGTGGAAAGGAGATAGAAGAAAGTAAGAGATTCCAACAAGACACGAGTCGATGATGATGAGAGATGGATGATTCACTTATCAGGAATTGGGACTTTAAAAGGGTCACTTACCTTATGTTTGATAACATGCGTAAGCACGATGCATCAAGGTATAAAGAACCAGGATGGTGTTGCACTTAGTGTGATGGACTTTGACTCGACAATCAGATAGGAGTACTCCTATTCACACCTGACTTACGAAACCTCATTTAAAATGTAGTTTAGATATTTCAAACATCTCAGACCAAAACATAGAAAAGCAAGCCTTCCTATGTGGTTAACAAGACAACTAAAACACCCTTGCTACACCTAAATAAAGCACACATGACCGAGGCTATATTACAAGAACATCCAACAAGCACAACAGATAAAAAGATAATGATCTTTGCCTTGTTCCTATCTCTCTAAATCCTTTTATTTGGACATCATCGAGAGGTTATTGGAATGAGTGCAAAGAGATAAGTCAAAAGAAAAAGATAAAGTAAACAAACAAGCTAATGTTCTTCAATACCGCTAACCAAAAGGAAATGTGTTTTTAAGGATAAGAACTGAAACTATTGCCAAAAGATAATGCCCATTGTAAGAAGGATACATCCTAGGACATGTTAGTGGATGGCGACATGTCATTTGGTTCATCCAAAGTGTTCTTTCAGATAAATAATGCCCATTGTAGGAAGGATACATCCTAGGACATGATGTTATCAGATGATTGATATGGGAGTGATTGGATGATAGGTTATTGACACAAAGAGTTGACCAACTTGTTTATGTACTAACCTAGACTTGAGACTTTTGACGTTTGAGTTTTCACTTTTGACCTACTAGACTTGTTTCTGATTGTTTCACCAAAGGTTGGGGATGATGATTGTTTATTATGAGCAACATTTATTGCGGGTGAAAGCGAGTTGTGATGGATGGATTTTTTCAAATATTTGGATGTTTTTGGAGTTTTGAAATGTTTTTGAGGCTGTTTTTGGTATTTTTGAAATTTTACAAATATTTTGATTTTCATATTTTCAAATGTTTTGGGGTTTTCTAAAATTTTGACCAAGAGACTAACATAAGAACCTATCCTAGGGGCCTTAGGGACTGATCAATAGATTATCCTTACCTACGTTATACACGTAGAGACCACGTAGTTTGACTAACGACTTGACTGATTTACAGATGAAGATATACATGATGAAATGTCAGTTTATTATGACAGACTCCTAAAGGACTGACTTAAGTGTCTCGGGGGATGATCAAAGATCAACCTTGCCTACGTTCAAGGCCTCACGTAATCTGGCTAGTTTGACAAGACGCACCATTTTCTTGACCCTGCTTTTGGATTTTCTAATTTTCCTGAAGGTACTTTTGGATTTTCAAAATTTTTATGTTTTTGATTTCGTATTTCGGCTGCTTTTTGGATTTTCTGATTTTGTGATTTTTTTTGGATTTTGTGTCTCAGGGGCAAATCAAAGATTAGCCTTGCCTACGTTTAAGCTCAAAGACGACGTAGTTTGGATTCCATGTTTTTGATGTTTTTCTAATTTTTTATGAATGCTTTTGGATTTTTGGATTTTCGGATGTTTTTAGATTTTTTTTATTTTAAGACTTCAAGACTATACATGAATCTGATCTGATGAGAACATGCCCCCAGCGTGATGCAATAGTCTACTCCAATAAAGGTAGGACAAATTGACCTTGTGAATGGGCCGAGTAGTACTAGGAGGGATCTTGACACAAACACAAGACCAAGCTATGATGCAGATGTCAAACGGATGGGTGATGGATGGAGATATGGAATGCGATGGATGATGGAAGAGTAATAGATGGATGATGCAGAACAAGCCGTGAAGATCCCGGTAGATGGAAAGTGTTTATTTACACAAGACGCTTGTTTGCTAGGTTTTCACCAAGGTACTTGCCCAAAGTGCCACTGAAGTGGTTTTCACCAGAGGACAAGTTTTCTCTTTACTATTTTTGATCCATTTTGTGATTTTTTTTGGATTCTTTTGTTTTTTTTTTTTTTAATTTTGTCACCAAGACACCTGTTTCTGCAAGTAATTTCATCAAGGTGACCATTTTTTCAGGACATTTTCTAATTTTTTTGATTTTTATTCATACCTTTAAAAAGATTAGCATAAAACTTTTGAGATGAGCCATCCATAAAGTTCCCTACAGAGGGTCTCTTCTACGCTGATAACTAATATGCTCTCGAATTTATAGCTGTCAGGATAAAAATGGTCCCAACCAGTTGGGTTCAAATTTTCCTTTGCTGTTTGGATTTGGTACATTCTTTTGATTCTCCTTTAGCACCAGTTCTCCGACTTGGAAAGTCTTGCTTCTAATTTTCTTGTTATAGCTCCTCTTGAGTTTGTTCTGATAGACTTGCAAATGATTTAAAGCATCTATATGCCACTCATCTAGTAGCTCCTACTCATTCAATCTTGATACTCGATATTCTTCATCCGTGATGAGGTTATGCACTGATATTCTTAGTGATGGGAGCTCAGTCTTAATGGGTAATACTGCCTCTACTCCATAGACCAAGGGGAATGGGGTAGCGTCGGTGGGTGTGTGGATGTTGGTTCGATAGGCCCAGAGGGTAGGATTTAGCTACAGATGCCAGTCATGACCTACTTCATTGACTATCTTTTTGAGGATTTTCAGAATGACTTGTTGGTAGCTTCTACTTGGCCATTGCCTTGGGGATAGTACAAGGTGGAGAAGTGATGTTGAATTTTGAATTTTTCACATTCACGAACCTCTTTATTCTTGAAAGGTGTCCCATTATCTTAGATAATGGCTTGGGGAACACCATATTGACATATGAGATAATTTGAGATAAACTTAGATATCTGCTTTCTAGTGATGTATGTCATGGGGATGGCTTCCACCCACTTGGTGAAGTATTCAATGGCGGTTATGATGAACTTGTGGTCCTTAGATGAGGTGGGAGTTATCTTTCTAATGAGATCGAGTCCCCACTGTGAGAAAGGCCATGGTGTGACAATAGGATGGAGTTCTTGAGCTGGAGCATGGATGAGGTCCCCATGTTGCTGACATTGTAGGCACCTTTTGACGTAGTCATGTGCTTCTCTTTCCATTGTAGGCCAATAATACCCCAACCTCTACAATTTCTTGGCTAGGGTCATTCCACTCAAGTGTGAACCACAAATATCGTTACGCACCTCAGTTAAAGCGATCAATGCCTCCTCAACATTTAAACAACGCAATAGGGTTCCTTCTATGCTCCTACGGTAAAGGGTGTTTCCTAGGATGACAAACCAGGATGCTTTTTTGATAAAGGTTCACTTTAGGTTTGAGGGTAAGTAAGCAGGTAAGACCCCTATTCACAGGTAGGTATAAATGTCATGGTACCAGGGATCACCGAGACCAACGATTTCACACACAAATTTTGATTTTGGTACCTCGAATGCGGGCACGAGAAGCTGCTCTACCAATAATTCATGTTTTGGGATGTTGCAAGGGATGTCTAGTAGGGATCCAATCGTTGCCATGGCGTCTGCTGCTCTGTTGTTTGCCCTGGGAATCTGCTCAAAGGTGATATCAATGAATGTTTCTTTAAGGATCTCTACCAACTTTTTATAGGGAGTCAGTTTATCATCCTTAGTCTAGTATTCACCGTTCACTTGATTTATTATCAGCTGGGAGTCTCTGTATACTTTGAGGGTCATGATGTACCACTGTACTACTATTCTAAGACCTATGGTTAAAGCCTCATATTCTACAATGTTGTTGGTGTAGGGGAATGGCAATTTATATGATCTAGGTATGCAGTCACACTGTGGGGTGATAAAGAAGATACTGACTCTTGATCCATGTTATGTGTATGAGCCATCAATGTAAAGTTTCCAGTGGTCGGCTATGTTGAGATTGAAGATGGATTCGTCTAGGAACTCTGAGATGAGTGGATTCTTTGAATACATAGGTGCTTTTGCAAGTTGATCTGTAATTACCCAACCTTTGATTGCTTTTCATTCCACATACTCTATGTCATATTATAAAAGAATCATGACTCATTTAGCCATCTTTCCGGTGAGAATTTCCTTTGATAGTAAGTACCTGAGGGGGTCAATTTTGGCAATGAGTTTGACTTTGTGTGCTAACATGTAATGTCTGAATTTCTGTGAAGCAAACACTACTGCTAGACATGCTTTCTCAATGAATGAGTAGTTTAACTCATGCCCAACCATTGTGCGATTGATGTAATATATGGCCCTTTCTATCCCATTTTCATCGTGTTGAGCTAGAAGAGCACCGAGGGCTACTGTTGTTGCTGACACAAAGAATTAATGACTTTCTTGGGATCGATGGCATGAGGACCGACGGTGTAAGCAAATATTTTTTGATCTTATTGAAGGATTCCTCACAGTTGTCATCCCACTTGTATGCTACTCCCTTGTGAAGTAGGTGAGAATAAGGGATTTGTTTATCTACCAGTTGTGCTATAAATCTTTGGATAGATTGGATCCTGCCTTGGAGGCCTCTTAATTGTTTCAATGTTTTGGGTGCTTCCATCTCAAGTATTGCTTTTAACTTTGCAGGATCTATTTCAATACCCCTCATTGACACTATGTATCCTAAAAAATTTCCTGATTGTACGTCGAAGACACACTTCTTTGGATTTAATTGGACCTTGTATTCCTCCAGCCTATCAAAAATAGCACTCGAGGTTGCTATGCGATCTCTCCTCTTTTTGGATTTGGCTAGTATGTCATCGACATAATCTTCGACAATTTTATGGATCATGTCATGGAAGATTAACGTCATAGCTCTTTGGTATGTTGCTCCTGCATTCTTCAAGTTGAATGGCATCATATTCTAGCAGTAAGTCCCCCATGGACAAGTGAAGGCCGTTTTGTGTTGGTCTTCTTTAGCAATCATTATCTGGTTGTATCCCGAGAAACCATCCATCAAGGAAAGAATTTCATGTCCCGTCATCATGTCCACAATCATGTCAATGTTGGGCAACGGGAAATCATCTTTTGGACATGTTTTGTTTAAGTCCCTAAAATTTGTGCAGATTCTGATGCCCCCATCGGGTTTTGAGACAAGAACTAGGTTTGACACCCATTCTGGATAGTCGATTGGTCAAATGAATATTGCATCCAGTAGCTTCTTCAATTCCATTTTGACTAGCAGGGCGATCTGAGGGTGCATTTTTCTCAATTTTTGTCAGACAGGCTTTGCTTCAAGATACACTGCTAGATGACGAAGCACAATTTCTGGATTGAGCTCGGGCATGTCCACATAGCTACATGAAAAATTGACTTGTCTTTCTCTCAAGAAGGCTGCTAGGAGCTCTTGTTCCTCTGATAGTAATGACTGCATAAAATGTGATGTGTGGGGTCTCCTTTGTTCCTAGATTAACTAGATTGCATTTTTCGGCTAGGACCGCTGATTTTTCCTGATGAAGGGCTCTGAAAGGAAGATTGAATCCCCCATCCTTGGGTGCCTCAGAGATGTTTTCACCATTGGATGCATCCTTTATTTTTACTATTTTTGGGTCAGAGAGTGCCACAATGTGGTTTTCACTCAAGGACGTAGAGATTATTCTTAGTTTTTCGCTTTTGTGACTAAGGGATTCAATCGTTTCCCCATAATATGCCTATGTATCTAGCTCAATGATAAATCCTAATTTGTGATCTCCACATGGAATATTATCCCATAGTCCCATGAATTCTGAGAGTGCATCATTGTTTTCAAATGTGTTAAGAATTGGCGGTCCTCGTTGGTCATAATTGATGAGTTGTGGGTAGACTAGACAGATTTCATGGTCTTGGTTTTTAGACTCAAGATAGGATGCTAATCATGAGAAGGGTGGTGTCCTCGAAGAGCATGGGTAGGTTGGTTATGGGATCCTCATCATCACTATTACTATAGACGTCAGTTATATCAAATGTGAAGTTGTCTAAGGGTAGGCCAATGGATACAGGTAATTGTAGGGCAGTTATTGTTTGCTGAGGAGTTTTGACCTTTTTAACTGGAGGACCTCGGCCACGTATGGTTATGCTTAGAGGGGTACATCCAAGGCCAATAATTCTCATGTCTCTAGAATGATGGGTATTAGAAGCCCATTTTCATTTTTCCCCAGTTTCTGGTTTCTGTCATAGCCCATTGTGAGCATCATTTCCAAACGTTTGCTTCTGTCATCCATTAGTAGATTGGCTACCGGTTGATTGTCTTGGTATAGGAGATGGGATGGGTCCTCCTCTATGACTTCTCAGTTAAGATCTCCCCAACTTTTGAAGTTGGGATATTCTTCAGGGGATGTTTGGAATGTGGAGGCTTTATTTGGTTGTGGATGTCCTCGTGATCTAGGAGATTGTGGTAACTCTCCTACCACAAAAGCATTTTTGGGAATCATATAGTTTCTGCAACCATTGTCCTAGATGATGAATTTGATATCAAAGATGGTGGGGATGGCGGGAGTTGCGGGTGTCTCTGTCGCAAAAGTGGAAGCGAGAGTGGCTGGATCAATGTATGGTGTTGATGGTCCTTCATCATTTTTAGGCACTTGAGGAATTTTGTAGTATTTTGGCTCTAGGTTCTTGCAACAGGAGAATGGTTTAGGATCTCCATGGATGGTGACCTCTCGTCCTTCATGTGTGAATTTGAAACATTGATGGAAGGTTGATGCTACTGCTTGCATTGCATGGATCCACAGATGTCCTTGGAGAATGTTATAAGGAAAGTCGAGGTCCAAAACCTGACAGTTAGTTTCCATGATAGCTGGCCCTACTTGAATAGGTATTTAGATTGTGCCTTGGGACACTCTTTCTTGATCATCATATGCTCTGCTTGTAATACCTTTTCCTTTTTCAATGGAATCCTCTAAGATTTTCAGGTTCTTAATGAGCTTGAGGGAACAAATATTCAAGCTTGCACCTCCATCCACCAAGACTTTGTTGACTTTATTTTTATGCACTAGGACCTCTAAATGGAGTGTACGATTATGGGATGGTTGAGCGGGAAAGTCTTGGTCAGAGAATGTAAGGAGATTCAGAGTGATGATGTTTCTGACCATAGCTTGGAATTGTTCTGTATCAAGGTCTGTGGAGACGGTGGACGAGGCTAATGCTTCTTCAAGGATTTTCTTGTGGGCAGATGAAATTTTTAACAAATCCATGATGGAGATTTATGTTAGGGTTCTTTTCAGTTGATCAAGGAAATTATAGCCATTGGGGACAGTTCTTGGGTTAGACATGGATGCTTTGTTCGGTTGTGATGACCCTGCAATGGTAATTTTTTTCGTCTCTTGTGGTGACTCCACAATCAGCGTGGGCTACTTTGATAGTAATAGTGGCGCAATACTCATCCAAGGATGCAACAACATGGTCTTATACATGATTGATGCTTTTGAATGTTCCCTTCCCCTTGTCGTTGTTATTGTTTCCTTTGTTGTTTGTTATGGTTTGGCATTAGATTCGTGTATATTTTGAGGTTCTGATTTCCAGCTGGCTACTCCACGTTTATGATTTTTTGATCAATGAGGTCTTGGACTAGGTTTTTCAACCTCATGTAGTTGTTAGTTGTATGTCCTTTGATTTTTTGAAAGTCACAGAGCTAGTTTTCATTGTACCAAGGTGGTTTCACATCTGGTTCCTAATAATTCTCATAGGTGGGAGCCTTGATGAGGTTTTCGTTTATCAATATATTCATGATAACCTCAAGTGGTTCCCCAAGGGCAGTGTACTTCTTCTTGGGGGAGTTCTTGTTTCGTTGGGGTGGTCCCCTTTGATCATTGACATTGTTGATGGTCTGATTGTTTGGCTGTTGAGTTACTATGTTCGCTTGGTGATTGTTTTGATGGTGATTTTGAGGTTGTTGTTGTGGTGTAGGTGTGTTTTGTTGAGGTGCACTAATGACAACTTTGGCATCGACAACACCATCATTGGTAATGTTTTTGTTTCTTTCCCATGTGCAAGGTTTTTCATTATAGCTTGAAGATGGGCGGTTGCTTTGTTGATCAGGATATGTTTGTGTCATTGGTTGTGTAGCAAGGGATCGTTCAATGTTGAGCACCTTGGAGATCAACTGATCATATGTGGTGATCCCTTAGACTTTGAGATGGATAGCCAAGGCACCGTCAAGGTTGGAGATGATAGTGCACACTTGTTGTTCTTTCGACATGACCCATTTGTTTTGATTGGCCTTGGATCGCCATCATTGTAGGAATGAAGCAAATGATTCATTCTTCCCTTGTTTCAGAGCTGATAGTTCCTCTAGATTGACATCCATACTGATATTGAATGTGTAATTTTTGGTGAATGCATCTACGATTTCTTGGAACTCTTTGATGCCTGGAGGGAGGCGAGAGAACCAGTCCATGGCTTGGCCTTCCAAACTTCTAGGAAACAATCGCATTAAATAGGTATCATCATACACAACTTCCATGCAATGAACCTGAAACTCCCTGATGTGATCTTCAGGGTTTCCCGTCCCACGGTATTTGTCAAATTTGGGAATCTCAAATCCCTTCGGGAATGGTTTCATTACAAGGATCCTATCAAATGGATAAGGACACAAGTTGCTAGGTGTTTTCGTGGTTCGCCCAGACTGAAGATCGAGCACTTGTTGTGAGAGAAACTTGATTTGTGTTGTTACATCATTTTGTGGATAAGGGGGTGGAATGAAAGTGTTTTGAGGTGGTTCAATTATTTGTGGGATGGATGGATTGGTTGGTGTGTTAATGGATGATGTTTGCATATTCTGTTGAGCCAAGTATGCTTGCAATTGCTATTGTATCAACAACACTTGTTGTTGGTCCTATTGCTATTGTGCTATTAAGGCCTGTTGTTGTGTTTGTTGTTGTTAGGCCAAAAATTCTTATTGTTGAGATGCTAATTGGGTTGCTTCTTGATGTTCTTGATATTGCTTCAGCGCTTGCTGATATGCTTGTTGTTGCGCTGCTTATTATTGTGCAAGATACTGCGCTTGTGCTTGTGCCTGAGCGTGCACTTGAGCTTGAGCTTGTGGTTTAGCCTAAGCTTGTTCTTGTTGTTGTAATAAGGCTTGAGCTTGTGCAACCTGTTGTGCTTGTTGCACTTGTAATGCGGCTTGGACTACTTGAGTAGCTTGAGCGGCTTGAGCAGCTTGGGCGGCTTGCTGAGCTACTAGTTGCGTGGCTTGTTGTTTTTGCACTTGTTGGAGTGCCTGTTGATAGGCAACTTCTTAAGCTGCTTACAACACAATACTATATTGGTTTGATGTGTTAAAGTTTGGTGGTGGCGGTGGTGGAGGTGGATTTGGAATGGTGCTTGTTGTGGTGATGAGAGGCATCGTTGTAGTTGATGGTGCAATTGATATGCTTGGTCCTTGAGAGACCATGTTTTGAGGGATGATAGATGATGTGTTGTTTGTTTGTGATATGGGGTTGGTTTCCATATGTTGTTGTGATATTGATGGCAAGAGGGGAGGATTTGTTATGATGCCCTGATTGATGGTTGTGAGGGGATTTTGAATGAGTGGCAAAATCGGTGGTAGCCCTAAACCCAAAGGTGAAACAAATGTTAATGGCAACGGTGGGAGTGGTGGGAAAGTGAGTGGTAAGCTCCATTGGGGAAATGATGATGATGCTGGATCAAAAATGCCCATTGGTCCAAATAGGTCACCTTCTCCTTGTGAGGTCATGGGGACAGAGGTTTGCGGTGTTGCATTAAATGATGATGATGATGGGTCATTGTGAAAGGTGAGGGGGACATATTGATGTAATCGGTTTTGGGGGATAGTTTGACCCAAGATAGTGTTTGCATCCAAATCTTGATTGTTTACAAGAGGGTGTGTTTGCAATGCATTGAGAAATGCACTCCCTTTGTTAACGATCGGGTGAGTTAGAGCAATTGATGATGTGATTTGCAGGATGTTTTGAGTGATATTTTGAATTTGGGATGTTGATGTGATGGGGGGTGTGGATGATATGGGAAGTGTGAATGATGTTGAAGGTGGTTCCACAATAGTGCTCATGTCATAATTAGAAGAGAGTTTAGTCCCTCATTTTAATAGTTCGAGCATGTATTGTTGATGATGGAGTTTCATCATGATGTTAATGATCCTGTGATTTTTAGGATTTTGAACCATCTCATTAATCTCATCTTGGGTCATACCATGAGGGTTTTTTGTGAGGTATTCCACTTGTCCATCCTCTTGATGGTCTTGAGGGAGTGAAATATTGGTCGTAGGATTGCTTGATCCAACAAGATTCATGTCGGTGTTTGTTTGACTAAGATCACTTGAGGTTGATGTTTCTTTGTGGGCTTCCATGTCCTTCTTGTGTTGAGATTTAGTTTGCACCATAAAATAGGGATCAATTTTTCAAGGGTATAAGAGATGAATCTCTAATTATTTAGAGTGATATATCTTTAGGCACAAAAGAGAAATTTTTAGGATGATTTAAAGATCAAAAGGTGATAATGATATGAAATGTAATATGGATGTGTATACGTCTAAAAATGGTCATGATTAAGCTTGTTAATTAATTAAATATGATTTATTTAATTAATTCTCTTGAAGTCATCTACATATAAATAAATTTAATCATTTATTTAGATCGTTCATTTTCTAATTCTTCTACCTTAATTAAATAAATAATTTTATTTAATTATGAACATTTCCACTTTCCACTTAATTAAATTAAATAAATTTTCATAATTTATTTGTATTTGGTTATCATAATATTCTAAAGTTTGAATATTTGAATATTCAAATAATGGAATATCTTCTTCATTCCACCTTCCACCTTTCGCTTGATTAAATTAAATAAATTTTCATAATTTATTTATATTTAATTATTATTTGGTTCTAAAGTTTGAATATTTTGAATATTCAAATAATGGAATATTCTTCACCTTCCTCGAATTAAAATATTAAATATTTAATTTAATATTTTCCACCTCACCCTAATTCATTTCTAAAACATAATTAAATATGATTTATTTAATTATGTGGGTTTCCATTTTCATCTTCACTTCCAAATTAAATAAATATATTTTATTTAATTTCTAACTCATGCTAAACTCACCCTTCCAAATTCTCAACTCATCCTTCGAAATGGAAGTTTCCCTTCGGATCTCAACGATGAAATTCAAGAAAAGGGAAACCTTCCACTTTCAAAAATCTCCCACCGTCTGTTCGAACAAGCTTAATCTGAGCCGTTGATCGAATCAGCCAATCGAACAGCCATACTTTCATTTTAGCATAGCTTTTGCATTTAGCATAGTGTGCATGTTTAAATCTCATTCTTTAGCTGTCATTTTGTTGAGCATGGTCTGCTGATATGAGAGCCATTCAAAACAACAAAACGCTGGAGTTAGAGGAAGATAAGACGATTTCGGGAAGCTACTGTTACAGTTTGCGTATTTCTATTTCTTTTTCAGTTTTTCCAATATAATGTCTTATTAATATGTGTTTGATTTCATCTACATTGGTACAATTTTCACTCACACATAAAATGGTGCCCATATAACTGTATCCATATCATCCAAAAGTCACCTCTAGTAATCCACCTTGCCCAGCTTGGGCTGGGTAAGGAACATCGCATACATATATATATATATATATTTATATATAAGGCCTACCTGGTGGCCTAACTCTGGGGCACGCCGGTCTCGTCATAGCAAAATGCTCCCATGCCCAGATCTGTAACAATGTCACCCCACACGACAAACTGGAAGAACCTCTGTACACCACCTGATGCAAATCATGATAAAGATGTGCTAACATGCAGCTACCCCATGCATATCTCCGTGGCTGTAGCAACATCTGCTCCAGAATCTTTCCCCATCCCACTGATAATCCCTTTTCCTGGTGATCCGAACAAAGGAGCCCTCTAATGAATGCACCCAAAACTGCCGGAAAGGCTGGATATCCCCGAAAGTCAGCCCACGGTACCCAGTACCCAGCAATCTGTGCATCTACGTACACTCTCCTCAAAGCATCTGTACCCCCTAGCTCCTTGTGATTGTAATACACAAGGGCACCAACATCTGGAATACCTAAGATCTTGTACACGTCCTTAGGAGTCACTGTCACCTCACCGGTCGGCATGTGAAAGGTGTTGTGCTCCGAATTCCATCACTCTGCAAGTGCCATCAACAATCCTTTGTTGACCCTAATTGGCGGCATCACCAACAAGGATCTCAAACCACACGTATCTATCAAGGCTATATCAGCAGGTGTCAACTCGGGAATCCTATCCCATCCTGCTGAGTGTCACTCTCTAATCTGGGTTTTTGAAAACCTCCTATTTTCATCACAAGGATAATTCATCAGAATCATATCAATCTTTCAAACAACATCAATTAGACTCATATCAAGTGATCTATATCAGTGAACTATATCAGACCCATATCAATCACTCATATCAATGCATCAAATCAACGACCCATATCACACAATTAGTCCTATCAAGGAAACCAATACACAATCTATTTAGCTGGATATCATATCAAATTTTCTCTACCATCACTTACTATTTGTTTTCTATTGCAGAAAGCAAATTTATTAGAAGTCATATCAATCATTTACTCTTTATTTTTCATTCATGGAAAACAAAGTTATCAGTTCAATCTACTCTTTGTTTTCTACTCTAGGAAGCAAAGTTATCAATCAATCCTTTGATTATTCTATCATTTCTATCCATATCAGCATGATGACACGACAATTTTCCTATCTATTGACTAAGAAAGCAATGCACATCATCATTTTCACATTCCTATCATCAAAACATCAATTTTGCCTATTTTTACCATATGCGCCACTCTATGGACTTTATGCGCTCAAACCCATATGCACTATTCTTTTTGCCCGATGCGCTCAAATAGACCTCCTATGTGCGTTTTCCTATATGCACAACTTTAATCATCCTATGCGCCGATCTTTTTACTTGATGCGCATTTTTACTTTATGTGCGCCTATTTTAGTGTACTACTGTAGATGGATTACTACAAACCTAGTGTAGTGGCCAGCCGAGTCAGTTTCCAAACATTCTAATAATCACAGTGCAAGGGGAGGGAAGAATCTGCCCCCAAGATACTCACCATATAACTGCCAAGGACCGTTTGCTTAGGGGATCCGGTATCCACTTCCGTAACTCTGAGTATGCGCCTGGAAAAGACAAAAACACAGGTGCCCCTTCGGGGGTGACATGGCTGTGTGAGTCGACGCAGTTCTAAGATGTCAACTGTTGATTACTAGAATGACCTACTTGAGCATTTAAGAGTGAGTCTGTCTGAATTGTCTTTCATGTGCAAAAACCTGTAAAAACATTTGATGAAAAACATTTTCTTGATTAAACACTTCATGTTAGTATAGGGCTTTAAGAACAACTGTTTTAAAAAATGTTTGTTGTGTTTTCCATCACATTAATTCAGATAAAGAGATCATCCAAAAGGAACATGAAGAACAACAACTGAAAACCATTTAAGATTTTTTCATATCATTGGTCCAATAACATTCCCAATACTTTTCCCATGCTTAGAGATTGGAAGTCAACAAAGTTTCCCAAGAAATCATTGTCTAAAAGGATCAGAAAACCCAAGAAACTGTTAAGATACAAGAAAACACTACAAAAGAGAAAATTCTTGTACAAAAGTTGACAAGTCTTGCTTCACTATCGAGGATTTCTTCACAGATATTAGGATTTTGTTAGAGGATTCATTGATGAATATGCTGTAGATCCCCTAGATTCTCGAGCTTATTATCAGAGATTAGCTCTATCACAACGACATAATCATAACCAACCTCTTGAATTTGACAACATACCACAACCTTCTATAGAATATCCTTCACACCCCAGTCATATTCTTCAAAGATCTTGAGAGAATTTCTTTAAAAACGAAGATCAAAATCTTTTAGAGTGCACCTTTCAAAACAACTTTCTAATTTTTGATTCAACTTCCCCAACAGGATTATGAAATCCTTCATCATTGAAGCCACAATAAAAAATTAGGAGCATCCTTGATCATATCATAAGATTCCACATCTTATCGGATCAAAATATCATCCCCATTGCACTTGTCAAAAACTGTGATCTAAGTCTAGAGGAAAATTTCAAAATGATATGCCTATCTCCACAAGATATCAACACAATAAATTGAAGAATACAATCCAAAAATAAATTCATATTCAAAACACTCAAGAAGAAGGAGAAAGTAGTAATCCTCTTTTCAGCATAAATCAAAATCCACTTTTCAACAACAACATGGACAATAGAGAAGAAAATCCATTTCATAATTACAGAGATAAAAACCAGGTGGATAGTGATGAGGAACAAGATGAGGAACGTCTTAGAGAGGTTGAGCAAGATCCAAAATTCCATAAAGCCATTGAAAAGATCTTGCAGCGAGATAAGGAAAAATATTTTTGCTATCTAGCCGAACAAGGGACTAAATTGCCTCACAACTTTGACACTGAAAACTTGAAAAATAAACCTGAAGAAACACCCCTTTTTGATCTTAGTGCTTTGACCCAACAAATCAAGGCACTTCAAGGACAAGTTAGAGAGTTACAAGGGGGAACAACCATAAAGAAATACACTCTGGAGGACATCTGTCCTTATCCTTTCGATAGAAGTCTTAACATGATTCCTTTTCCCAAGCATTGTGAAATTCCAAAATTTGATCGCTATAATGGGAAATTAGATCCAATCGATCACATTAGAGACTTCAGAAACCTGACATTGGAATTCGCTCACGAAGATAGTTACTTGATGCGACTGTTTCCTAGGAGTCTTGGAGTTCACTCTATGGAATGGCTATCTAAGATTACACCTCCCGTCAGGACATTTGAAGAATTGATCAACCTATTCATATCACAATATACTTACAACATACAACACTGGATCACCATGATAGATCTTTGCAAAGTTGCACAAAAACCTGGTGAATCTTTCATTACATTTCTTCAGAGGTGGAGAATAATGTTTGCCAGATATCCACGTCTTGTCCCTGAAAAGGAAAAGATGGTTACCTTTATTAACAGTTTAAATTCAGAAATGAGCTATCATTTGAACTTACATTGTCCTTTTTTTGAGAAAATGATTGAAGATGCCATAACTATTGAAAATGCTTTGGTCAAAAGAGGAATAATAAAACATGACAAAGAAAATCCTAGCTCATCCAACCATCACAATAATCAGGACAAGTCCAAATTCTAGACTCACAACAAAAATATGGTGAATGATGGCGTTGTTGATGCAAATCATGCCTCGACCAAACTATTTGTCCTCAGTACTCCAAACAGTCGCAACAACAATGTCAACTTGATTACAAATCACAAAAATAATTTTCCTCCTCCGAGGAACAATACAAATCAACACTCTACTCCCAACCAAGGGACTTCCAACAACCAAGGTTACCGAGGAACCAATAACAATCACAATTCCTTAGGGAACACCTCAAATTCAAATCCACAAAGATTTTCATTTTTTTCAAATAGAAGAACTTTTACTCCATTGGGTCAATCTATAGAATCCACATTCAAAGAGTTGATGGCCAAAAATGTCATTACTTTGCCACCTCAACGAAATTATGAACCCAGTGTAAAGCCTCCATCATGGAATGAGGCATACTATTGTGATTATCATCGGTGTAAAGGTCATCGCACAAACAACTACCAAGCCTTGAAGAATGCAATTCAAGACTTAATCGACAATGACATCATCACAATAGAAGGAAATCAACAAACCAACGCAGACCACCAGGCATTTCACAACCCTTTGCCCAATTATCAAAAGGGCGAGTCTTCTGAAAAAAATGTGAATCATATCAATGATGATCATATAATCAATCATCTCTACTCAGACGACGAGTGGGTAAATGTCATTAAAGTCAACAAGAAGGTGGAATATAGAGAAGTCAATGCAACAACAAGAGCGCAAGCTAAAGTTGTCTTAAAGGGTGCCTCTTCAAAAACCACTGAACCTCCACCTCGACATCAATATGATTTGGTCAACCAACTTCGAAAAAACCTCGCTCAAATTTCTATTATGGAACTATTGAAGATTTCCCCAGCCCATAAGGAAATTCTAGAAAAATCCCTCGTTGAAACTAATGTATCCACTGACTTGGATGTCAATCAATTTCAAGCCATGGTAGGACACTTGTCCTCACCCACTTGCCTTTCATTCTCTGAGAAAGATGATGTTTCCATAACTCATCCCCATAACTCATCATTGTACTTAGAAGTCATGATTCACAAGTTTCGTATCAAACGAGTTCTAATAGATGGAGGTGCTGGTTTGAACATCTGTACCATGAAGTTGGTCAAGGCCTTAGGATTTTCTGAGGACTCCATTGATTTCAGAAGAAAGATTACCATAAAAGCCTATGATGATGAAGAAAGAGCATCCATGGGTCTAATCATGCTGCCAATCAGAGTGGGCCCTATTATAAAGAATACTTTCTGTCAAGTATTGGACCGTGATCTTGCATATAACATCTTATTGGGTCGTCCTTGGATCCACGAAATGCAAGCTGTCCCATCAACCTATCATCAATGTCTTAAGTTTCCTTATGATGGACAGGAAATCACAATACCAGCTGATAATTCCAATATTCAAACTTGTGCCAACATAAAATCCAGTCAAGATACTTTGGTCCCTAACAATTGAGAAGCTCATGCTAGTACTTCTCTAAAGATTGACACACAAATCAGTCAATTGACCAATAATTTTGACAAAAAGATGAAATTCAAAGATCATGGAGTTGGAGAATACTCTCTTTGTCTTGCCAATTTACCTACATCACCTCGATCACATGGACAACCGTCTATCAGAGAACATCAAATATCAGCAGCGTCAACATCAAAGCAACCACCAATAGAGCCAATCACAAAATTTAATGGAAAATTCATCAAAGAAAAAATCCCCATGGAAAATCCTGAGGATACAGAAATTCTAAACTGGCTCTATAAAGATGAAGATGAAGCAATCTCTAATGTCAAATTACCCACAGAAAAATATGGAAAAGGGTATTCAATCATGCAGAAGATGGGCTATGATGAAGGGCCTATCAGAAAAAGGAAGGAAGGAGTAGTTGAACCCATTCACCTCCGCAGACTCGCTGCAAAAGAGAAAACTAGATTAGGTTATGATACTCACTCCAAAGAAAACACATCCAAACAACTACATGGCACTATTTTCGCATTGCAAGAAGGCTCAGATTCACGAGAAGCATGTTTGAAAACAGTTCAGAATTTCATGGACAACAATTCTGACACAGAATCTGCTGAATATGAATGGGACACCATTTACAATGATGAGTTTTGGAGGGACAAAGAAGTTGATGTAATACACCAGTACGCTCCAACTCTAATTGAAGGTCAAGGTTGAGGGTCCCAACCACAAGAATTTGAACCACAAATTGACTATGATTCTAGTGATACTGAGTCAGATCTAAACGAACAAGACTATCATGAGGACAGTATCATCATTGACCCACCTCACACCTCAGATCCTACCGACCACTCCATTATGACCATAACCATAGCCAATTTCACACAACCTGACGATCCTCTACCTTTAATTCATCCTGATCTCATTGATTGGGATTCAACTGAACCTATTGATATACCTATGTTTCCAAATGATGAAGCTATCGTAAACTTCCTTTCCGCAGATGATACAAATGATTGTTCCTCCAGCAATTTTTGACATAGATTTTTTGATCAGGAGAGTGTCAAGTCTCCCAGTTGCAAAAGTAAAAACAAAAAAGAAAGATCTAATGGTGAAAACCAAAATCTGGCAGTATTAGATCAAACAAAAGATAAAATAAAGAGCGTATCCGATGGTGAAAACCTTTTTGAGGCACCAGATGATGGGAATCTTGACACTCTCCTGGAGCACTACCATGAGCGATCACCTATTTTGATTGAGCCTACAAATGCTGTAAATCTTGAGATTTCTGACAAACCAAGAATTTTACAGTTAGCTGCATCTATGACAGAGAAAGAAGTACCAGAGTTCATGGAATTCTTGAAAACAAATCAAGTCAATTTTGCGTGGTCTTACACTGACATGCATGGTCTTGATCTTGATCTTATCATGCATCACTTGTCTATCAAACCAGGGGCCAAGCCGGTAAAACAAAAACTCAGAAAGATGCACCCTCATGTTGCATTATTGGTTAAGGAAGAACTAAGAAAACTCCTTGATGTGGGCTTCATAAGACCAATAGATTATGCATAATGGATTTCCAACATTGTTCCTGTATCCAAGCCAGATAAAACTGTGAGAATATGCACAAATTTCAAAGATCTTAACAAAGCATGTCCTAAGGATGACTTCCCACTACCAAACATCGACACCATAGTTGATCTAACAGCTGGCCATGCCATTTATTCATTAATGGATGGTTTTTCTGGTTACAACCAAATCAAGATTGCACCTGAAGACTAGGAGAAAATAGCTTTCACGTGTCCATGGGGAACTTATTGTTGGAACGTCATGCCTTTTGGTCTGAAGAATGTTGGGGCTACCTACCAAAGAGCCATGACTACAATCTTTCATGACATGATGCATATCTTCATGAAAGATTATGTAGATGACATATTGGAAAAATCATACACCAGAGAAGGACATCTTGAAATATTGTCCAAAATATTTGCAAGACTAGAGAAATTCAAAGTTTGTCTCAACCCTAAGAAATGTGTTTTTGGGGTCAAATCTGGAAAACTCTTGGGGTACATTGTTTCAGAAAAAGAAATTGAAGTAGATCTTGCAAAAGTACAGGCAATTATGGAAATGCCTCTACCAAAGAACATCAGTCAGTTAAGATCATTACAGGGACGACTGCAGTCTATATGAAGGTTCATTGCACAATTGGCCGATAAAAGTTTACCTTTCACACATCTACTGCATAAAAATGTTCCTTTCAAGTGGGATGACAAATGTGAATTGGCATTTCAACAAATCAAACAATATTTAATGACTCCACCAGTTCTCATACCACCAAATCCAGACAAACCCCTAATCTTATACATTGGTGCAACAAAAACATCTTTGGGGGCACTACTAGCACAAGAAGACTCTACAGGAAGCAGAACACTAACAAGTCATGAGCTCAACTACACTTCTATTGAGAAGGCTTGTCTGGCAGTAGTCTTTGCTTCACAGAAATTTTGGCATTACATGCTAACCCATACAATCAATTTGGTTTCAAAGATTGATCCACTCAAATATTTATTAAGCAAAGCGTCATTGACAGGAAGGTTAGCAAAGTGGGTAATGATTCTGAGTGAGTTTGAAATACATTATGTTGATCGCAAAGCAATCAAGGGACAATTTATCGTCGATCAATTAGCTGAAGCACCACTACAAGCAAATCATCCCCTGCACATTGAATTTCCAGATGCTGATGTCTTTACTGTAGAATCTAAACAACCATGGTCCTTATATTTTGATGGTTCTTTCACTCAACATGGATCGGGGGCAGGCATACTTTTTGTCACCCCTCAAGGACACACCATTCCTCGATCATATAGGCTAATGTTTCCATGGAGCAACAACATAGCCGAATATGAAGCATTGATCACTGGACTCAAAATGGCACTGGAATGGAGAATTACAGAATTACAGGTGTATGGCGACTCACAACTGGTCATTTATCAGATCAATAATGATTATCATACCAAAGATGAAAAACTATTACCATATAAAAAAATGGTTGATGATTTCAAGAAATATTTTGTGGACATCAAATTCACACAAATTCAAAGTCTTGATAACAAAGCAGTTGATGCCATGGCTACAATTGCATCATTGTTACAACTCCCAGAAACTCAGAATCGTTGTGAATTTCTGGTGGAACAATCATTTACACCTACTTATGATACACCTGAAAGCCAAATCATTTTCCATTTGGTAGGATCCGATTCGCCTTGGTATGGAAAAAATTATGCCTACCTCAAAGATGATATCTTACCACCCGATTTATCCCGTAACCAAAAACACAATTTTATCCGCCAATCCGCTTGCTACACTCTTATCGCTGACACCCTTTATCGCTGTGGTCTTGATGGTACTTTACTCCAATGTCTTGAATGTGAGGAATCTGACAAAGCTTTACAAGAAGTTCATGGTGGTATCTGTGGTACTCATTTGAGTGGACTGACCTTATCCAAGAAATTGATTAGAATGGGTTACTACTGGCCTACAATGGAGAGGGAATCATTCACTTTTGTGAAAACATGCTCAAAATGTCAGATTCATGGGAATCTCATTCATGCTCCTACACAGGAACTTCAACCATTCATGCCAACCTGGCCATTTTCTCAATGGGGGTTAGATCTAGTGGGTAAGATCCATCCTTCTTCATCGAACATGCATAAGTTCATCATCACAGCTACAAAGTACTTTACCAAGTGGATTAAGGTAGTCCCTCTTACTAAAGTTATCGGCAAACAAATATCATCATTCATACTCAACTATATTATTTGTCGGTATGGCATTCCCAACTCCATTATTACAGATAATGGACGTCCATTCAAAAATTAGGATGTTGATGAACTTTGCGAGAGATTTCACATTCAGCATAGATATTCAACACCCTACTATCCACAAGGGAATAGCCAAGCAGAGGCCTCAAATAAAACAATATTAAAATTTTTGAATAAAAACTTTGAATGAATCAGCGAAGGATTGGCACGTTCAACTCAATCCCGCATTATGGGCCTACAGAACCAATATCTGCACACCCATAGGAGCAACACCATTCACTCTTGTCTATGGAGCAGAGGCCATATTACCTTTAGAAGTTGAGATCCCCTCTCTGAGAGTATCATTGAAAGGTCTTACAACAGATGATGAATATAGAGTCTCCCGACTCTAAGAACTGGAACTCTTAGATGAAAAGAGACAAAGAGCAGCCGATCATTTAAAAACATATCAACAAATGATGTCTCGTAGCTATAACCACAAAGTAAAGCCACGTACCTTTCAGGTGGGTGATCTTGTTCTAAAAGAGAACCCACGCAATCAGCAAGACAAAGAAAAGAAAGGAAAGTTCAAACCAAATTGGCTAGGTCCTTATGTGGTTATCGCAGTCTATGGTTCAAGAGCTTACAAGTTATCAATGCCAGAAGGGGACTTGTTTGACGAACCTATCAACAGCATGCACCTGAAAAATTATTATGTCTAAGGCGGTTATCATCATCAGAAAAAGTCCTATAAAAAAAAAAAAACGTCATAGGGTGAAAACCTGGCAACAGGTAGTCTATTGACATGAAAAATGCAATAAAAACAAATAGTGAAAATCTGGCAAACAAACGCTATTTGAAGCTCTCTGTCTATTAGTTCATGTTCTGTACTTAACTTTTCAGCCTTCTTTTTTCATCATCTTAGGGCCACACCAACACCATGCTATCATCATTTACCTCGAGCGATAACGTCTTACCATGGCTTGATTATTGTACATATTCATTTCAACAAGTTGTGTTGATACCAAAGGCAAACATGGGCATACTAGGGGCAATCAAATTTCAAGTTTTAGCAAAACAGTGAGATAATGACATTGAAGCCAATCATGCCAAACCAAAACAACCGAATCAAACCAAAAACATCCAATCATTGATCCATATCACAGTAGCCTTCAGTTATGTACCTCATATCTGGATGATCTCTAATCTGAATAATGTTTGGAATCACAGTATTTCATTTTTGAATAATGGTTGTTTATTTTTCGATATCATTTCTCTGGAGCACACTCGATGATGTACTGAACTAGAGTGGCAAGGAAAGAGGATGATTTTTCTTTGTCTGCTGTATTGAGGTTAATCATTCATCTGTTGCAAGTATGTCACGAGACATGATTTCCAAAAATTATCATTGATGACAGTTCCAAATTTGCATCAGATGGTGGTTAGTCTTTGTCTGTTCATGCAAGAAATGCTCAGGTCATCTCAATTCAATTATACCTAGATGCTTGTGTTCACTTGCTATATCAAAAATCATGAAAGTTGTACTCAGGTCATCATTGGTGCTAATTTCCCCTCTAATGCTTGTACACACTTCCAACATTTTCAAACGCTCTATGATGATTTAAGCAGGATAAATAAAAGTCTCAACAAAATGGTCGGTTTCATTTAGTTGCATTTCATTTTAGGTCATTGTATATAACTGCATATTGGATTTGCATCAAGAGTTTTTGAAAGGTCAATGGCTATCATATTTCTTTGGACTATTTGTGGAGGACAATGCAAACATTTGTATCATTATCATTTCATCATCTTTGCATTTTCATTATCATTTCATCCTCATTTCATTATCATCTCATTATTGCATTCATTATCATTTCGTCATCATTTCATTAGCATTATCATTTTATCATTTCATTCCTTATCATTTCATATTAGTTTCATTACCATTATCAACATTCTATTCATTTTCGTTATCATTATCATTTATATCCCATCATTGCATTACCATATTATAGTCATTTCATTCATTTTCCATTATCATTTTATCATTTCATTCCTTATCATTTCATATTAGTTCCATTATCATTTTATCATTTCATATTAGTTTCGTTATCATTCATTTTTCATTATCATTTCATATTAGTTCCATTATCATTTTATCATTTCATTCATTATCATTTCATATTAGTTCCATTATCATTTTATCATTCATTTCATTCATTATCATTTCATATTAGTTTCGTTATCATTTCATTCATTATCATTTCATATTAAGTTTCATTGACATTTTCATCATTTCATTCATTATCATTATTATCATCTCATCACCGCATTACCATTATAGTCATTTCATTCATTTCATTTCGTTTTCATTATCATTATCATTCAAATCATCACATTACTTCATTATTACATCCATTATCATTTTATCATTTCATTTATTATTATTTCATAGTAGTTTCATTGGCATTTCATCATTTCATTCATTATCATTTACATTACTTTTATTATCATTTCATCATTGCATGTTCATTACCATTTCATTATCATTACCATTTCATTATCATTTCATTTTATTATTATTTCATTGTCATTTCATTTCATTACCATTTCATTATCATTATCATTTCATTACATTTATCATTCATTCCCATTATCATTTCGTCATCATTTCATCATATCATATCATTCTCATTCTCATTATCATTATACATCCATTATTATTCATTTCATTTATCATGTCATTTTATTATAAATCATTATATTTTCATCACATATCATTTTATCATACATCTCATCACTATTTACTCATCTCAATTTCATATCAGTATTCATATCATTTTACCTCATATCATATCATTTTATCATACCAAATTCATAATGCATATCATGAACACAACATTCATTTTTCATCATAAGTCATCCACCTGCATGACATCATTAGTACCCATTATCAAATCATCATCATAATAAAAACATCATAATCGAATTATCCTGCATATCATGTTAGTCATCAAATCATTCAAAAGCATACCAAAATCCATAACTGCATATCACATAATCAACAAATCATGATGCACATCACATAAATCATATCATAAATACACATCACATCATCAAAAATAATCATCGCTACTACATATCATCGCTCATCAAAAATGGTACAAATGTCCAAATGTCCAATGAAACTAAAATGTTCAAAGCAAAATACATCAGATATGATCAAAAATGGCATATACATGCTACAAAAATAATATACATCACAAGTCTAGCTGGTCGATGCTCTTGATGGTGCTGGTCCGGAAGGAGGTTGCCTACCACTGGTGCTTGCGTCTGGGTCCTGCCGAGGTCCTATCACTCCTTTTCTCTATGTGTGTGTCCATGATCTGCTCCTGGTCCTACTATGGGATCGCGGGTATGGCTCTCTGCGCTCTGGAGGACACAGCTCCTCGTATCTAACCTTGTAATACTCATCCTTTCGCGCCATCTCCATGCCTTCTTTAATGGCATCCCACAGTGACACACTCTCTATGGTGCCCATCAGCCTCTGAGCAACGTCCTCAGCCTCCACTGCCCTCCATCTAAATGCATCTCTCTCTGCTATCACCTAGGCTAACTGTGGGTCTGGGCAGGTGCCTGTGCCTGTGCCTATGCCAGCTGTGCCTGTAGCTATACAATGAATGCCTGTGCTTGTGCCAGCTGACTCTGTAACTGTCCCTGCTGCCTCTATATTGTCTGCACCTGAGCCTGAAGTGTGGCTATCTGCCCCTGTTGAGATGAGGATGCCATCCAGATCACTGTCTGTCTCCCAATCCCTGTCCTCGGTCACCGCATAATCTGGACACCCCTCAGAATATCCAACCTCGACCTCCCCAGCACCTGGCCCTCCTCCCCGCCATCATCTCCATCGTCATCATCTGAACTCCCCTCCTCATCTCTGCTCTCCACCTCCTCTCCTCTGACTGCTCCCTGCTCACTGCCGGCCACATCCTCCTGTCTCACTGCCCCCGGCTGTGGTGCTACCAAAATGGGTGTTGGCTCATCAGGACTGGTAAACTGTGGAAAGGAAAATATGTTGAATACTCATCAGACATACTAGCATCCACAATGTCTCGCCTGTCAGCCCATGCCTCAGGTGCTAATGCAATAAACTATGTATATGCAGCCTGATAAGAAATACACGGACCCCATCCGGCCTCATCCCTACTCCGGGCGTAGTGTACAATTCCCTGCGGCATCCCCTGCGTGAATCCAAACTGTCTCTGAACCCGCAATGCCAAAAACCTCTCCAAAATAAAGGGAGTTCGCCCTATCAGGAACTGAGGGATGCATATTTATGGCATCTCTATATCATCTGTAGCCCATGGCTCGCTATCAAGATACAGTCGCCATATAACTGTATCCATATCATCCAAAAGTCACCTCCAGTAATCCACCTTGCCTAGCTTGGGCTGTGTAAGGAACATCGCATACATATATATATATAAGGCCTACCTGGTGGCCTAACTCTGGGGCACGCCGGTCTCGTCACAGCAAAATGCTCCCATGCCCAGATCTGTAACAATGTCACCCCACACGACAAACTGGAAGAACCTCTATACACCACCTGATGCAAATCATGATAAAGATGTACTAACATGCAACTACCCCATGCAGATCTCTGCGGCTGTAGCAACATCTGCTCCAGAATCCTGCCCCATCCCACTGATAATCCCTTTGCCCGACGATCTAGACAAAGGAGCCCTCCAATGAATGCACCCAAAACTGCCAGCAAGGTTGGATATCCCTGAAAGTTAGCCCACGGTACCCAGTACCCAACAATCTGTGCATCTCCTTACACTCTCGTCAAAGCATCTATACCCCCCAGCTCCTTGTGATCGTAATACACAAGGGCACCAACAACTGGAATACCTAAGATCCTGTACACTTCCTTAGGAGTCATTGTCACCTCACTGGTCGGCATATGAAAGGTGTTGTGCTCCGAATGCCATCGCTCTGCAAGTGTCGTCAACAATCCTCTATTGACCCTAATTGGCGGCATCGCCAACAAGGATCTCAAACCACACGTATTTATCAAGGCTATATCAATAGGTGTCAACTCGGGAATCCTATCCCATCTTGCTGAGTGTCGCTCTCTAATCTGGAGGTTTTTGAAAACCTTCTATTTTCATCACAAGGATAATTCATCAGAATCATATCAATCTTTCAAACAACATCAATTAGACTCATATTAAGTGATCTATATTAGTGAACTATATCAGACCCATATCAATCACTCATATCAATGCATCAAATCAATGACCCATATCACACAATTAGTCCTATCAAAGAAACCAATACACAATCTATTTAGCTGGATATCATATCAAATCTGCACTACCATCACTTACTATTTATTTTCTATCGCAGAAAGCAAATTTATCAGAAGTCATATCAATCATTTACTCTTTATTTTTCATTCATGGAAAGCAAAGTTATCAATTCAATCTACTCTTTGTTTTCTACTCTAGGAAGCAAAGTTATCAATCAATCCTTCGATTATTCTATCGTTTCTATCCATATCAACATGATGACACGACAATTTGCCTATCTATTGACTAAGAAAGCAATGCACATCATCATTTTCACATTCCTATCATCAAAACATCAATTTTGCTTATTTTTACCATATGCGCCACTATGTGGACTCTATGCGCTCAAACATACCTCCTATGCGCGTTTTCCTATATGCACAACTTTAATCATCCTATGCGCCGATCTTTTTACTGGATGCGCGTTTTTACTCTATGTGCGCCTATTTTTCCTATATGCGCTTTACTCCTAAAATTTCCTATCCTACTCTATATGCGCGCTAGTTTTCACAGGATGCACTAAACTGGTTTTTCCCAAATTTTCAAAATCTGTCCTATATGTGCATTTGTTTCTACCCTAAGCGCACCTATTTTTTTTGAAAGCACCTAAACTATCCTAGATGCATGCAAACGACATTTTTTGAATCAAAAACCGCGAAAAAACATGAAATTTTGATGCAAAAACATAAAAATTCGAAAGCATAGGAGGTTAGATTGACTCACCGGTGGTCCGTATGCTGCTGACCTCTGGTATTAGCATGATCTCTCGAATTGGTGGCGATGATAAGGAATCTCCATGTCGCGATGTCACTCTCAAAGCTACAGTATTCACCAAAGTCAAAAGTGCAAATGACTTGTCTTTTTCAACCTTTTTACCTTTTAAAGGTCAACCATGGGTAAGTTTGCTGCCTTTTTGACTTTATTTTCAAAATGGGACATTTCTTTTTCATCATTTATCGTGAGCTAAATCACTCTCTTTCTCATTCATAATTTACCTCCTGAGGGGGCATCATCAGCAGAAATATCAAAAGCATATCAGAGGCAAAAATCTTATTTTCTTTGAAGCAATGTGTTTTACACATCACTTCAAAGAGGGGCAAAATGTATACGTCTAAAAATGGTCATGATTAAGCTTGTTAATTAATTAAATATGATTTATTTAATTAATTCTCTTGAAGTCATCTACATATAAATAAATTTAATCATTTATTTATATCGTTCATTTTCTAATTCTTCTACCTTAATTAAATAAATAATTTTATTTAATTATGAACATTTCCACTTTCCACTTAATTAAATTAAATAAATTTTCATAATTTATTTGTATTTGGTTATAATAATATTCTAAAGTTTGAATATTTGAATATTCAAATAATGGAATATCTTCTTCATTCCACCTTCCACCTTTCGCTTGATTAAATTAAATAAATTTTCATAATTTATTTATATTTAATTATCATTTGGTTCTAAAGTTTGAATATTTTGAATATTCAAATAATGGAATATTCTTCACCTTCCTCGAATTAAAATATTAAATATTTGATTTAATATTTTCCACCTCACCCTAATTCATTTCTAAAACATAATTAAATATGATTTATTTAATTATGTGGGTTTCCATTATCATCTTCACTTCCAAATTAAATAAATATATTTTATTTAATTTCTAACTCATGCTAAACTCACCCTTCCAAATTCTCAACTCATCCTTTGAAATGGAAGTTTCCCTTCGGATCTCAATGACGAAATTCAAGAAAAGGGAAACCTTCCACTTTTGAAAATCTCCCACCGTCCGTTCGAACAAGCTTAATCCGGGTCGTCGATCGAATCAGCCAATTGAATCCGTTCGAAATCTCTATAAAAGCCGGTGCAAATCCAAGCTTTGGTTACCTATACCTACACCTTCACATACTTACGCACGCACGCACTCACCTTTGCATACCTACGTTCATACAATCAGCTTATGCATTCATATCATTTTCAGCATCACAACCATACTTTCATTTTAGCATAGCTTTTGCATTTAGCATAGTGTGCATGTTTAAATCATGTTCTTTAGCTGTCATTTTGTTGAGCATTGGTCTGTTGATCTAAGAGCCATTCGAAACAACAAAACGCTGGAGTTAGAGGAAGATAAGACGATTTCGGGAAGCTGCTGTTACGGTTTGCGTATTTCTGTTTCTTTTTCAGTTTTTCCGATATAATGTCTTATTAATATGTGTTTGATTTCATCTACATTGGTACAATTTTCACTCACACAGGATGTTTTGATGGATGATTTGGAACTCTTTGAGAAAATATTAAAGGTTTTGTTAAACTTTAGGACTTGATTTTGCTTTGGGATTTTCTTTGATTTGGATTTTGATTTTGATGGTGAACTCATAAACTCTAAGAGGTTGGATGTTGTCCTAGAGTAGATTTTGTTCAAAGGATTTTAATTTGTCTAGGTGTGAGAAGAAGGATTCATCTAAGCACACCTATCCAAACAAGATGATTTTAATTGGTTTGATTTTTTATTTTGGATAATGAACTCCTAAATCCCAAGATGTTGGATGTTTATTAAGGGATGAATTTGTTCACAATATTTGATAATCTGACTAAATATGTGGAGAAGGATGCATCTACACACATCTAATCAAACAAGATTATTTTGGATTGGTTTCAAATGATTTCCCAAAGTTTAACATGAAATATTTTTCCAAGATTTTCAAAGAGTTGATGATGAGATGATTTTGGTTTTGATATTTGAAGATGGATGGAGATTTGATTTTGATCCTATGTTTTCCTAAAAAAGACACTTGCTTACTAGACCTCGATTTTGAAGAACATGCCTTTCTCTAAACAAGATGCTCAAACTCTCTAAAAAGACTTGGGTTTTGACAATAATAAAATGAATACAAACCAGGATTGTTTCTTGAAGCTTTCTTGTAGAAGTTAAAAAAACAATCTTCGTCTAAATTCGTATAGTGTTGAGAAACGCTTTTGGTGATCTTTTATACTAAGAGCTTTTATCTTTGGTTTCTTGATCTTGATTTTGCGTGAAATCATTTGGAACATATGTGTGGGATTCAATTGTCTATAGTCTTTGTTAATGATTTTGTTTTACCACAAACACTTCTTGATTAAGTCTTGAAACTAGATGTCCAATATTTTAATTTCTTCTCATCCCACAAAGTATATTATGTGGAAATCGAGGAAATCAAAGCAAGAGTTACCTAATATTTACTTTAGTAGGATAAAATTGAGATGAAATTCAAGTGCCTAGAAACCTCTAAGGATATTAATCCTAAGGGACAGCAAGGGCATGTGAATTCATTCAAGGATATTTGCTTCTCCTAAATGGTTTGAGATTGGATGTTCATGTTAAATGTTTGTTTCTCCAATGTTTTCGATCAAGCAATGTGTTTTGTAACCAAGAACAAGCACAACCCTATGGATATGAAAGACTATATTTGTTGAGTCCCCACTTAGACAAGTCCAGCTACGCTTATTTTTAGCGAATGGTTAGATGCTTGACCCCACTAGGTCCCCTCCATGGCACTCACTTCTCGGGGCAGCAAGGCATTAGTACCCATGAAACTCCCATGACATACTTTCCATTTCTACTAAAAACCGTAAAAGTGTGGGGTGGCTTCATAACGACCGTTCTTGCACAAACAAATAGATAGGGATTGTGGCCTTTCTAAAACAAGGGTTTTAATTCAGACTTTTTGTTTGTAGGAGTTGACCCATCGAGGAAAGACACTATTGCTGCCCTTCTCATCATATCCAACCGCGTGATACTGGCCTTTGTTCCAATACCCACTTTTATATCCCGGCTGGAAATACTCTTGGCTTTAGAGTGTTACCGGTTGGGTTGTTCCCTTGGGTGAGTACTTTTTCCCACAAGGTAGGCCCTCTAAGATAAACAATAGTGAGCAAACATATTCATAATTCGATCAACCTTCATTTAGAAACAAAGGGAGAACACATGCAATAGGTTCCACTCACACTCACAGAGTTTGTTGTTCAATTTTAATTCCAAAATGAAATGTGGAGGTAACTACTTTATCCCACCTTAAGACCACCAAAAAGCCTTTTGATTCTCAAGATCGCCGTGAGGCACGAGAGAAGTGCATATGTCTTTTCAATAGTGTTAGTTTGATTAAGCAATTACAAAACAAAGTGGCACATGTTCTTTTTAACCCACAAAGCATTAATGAGTTCTTTTTAAGCACCAAAGGAAAAGTGATAATTTGCTTTGTTCAATTGTTAAGTCCCAAAACCAACTTTAGTAAGTTTGTGTCCTAAAGTTCATTTTAAGCCTCTTTGTATCAAGAGATTGAAGTGTTCATTTTAGAACCCAAAGGAAAAATAGTAGTCCTAAGCATGGAAGATAGGTCAGGAAATTAGAAAATAGGTCAAATGATCAAATTTTTTTTAAAAAGCACATGTCAAACTAATTTTCACTTTTTACTTCCCTCTAGCGGTGGAACCCATGAAGGCATCAGAGTTTGAAAGATTCAGCGGTGCAATATAGCATCGCTTACTAGTCAGCGTCATTTTGCAGTCGGGCCAGTGAGCATGAAGGCGTCGCTATTTGAACCAACAGTGCCGTTTGAAGTTTGGAAAGATTCCAGTGGGCCAGAAAGACACACTGGTGCACTTTAAAATTTTGAATCTAAGGCGAGAAATAGAGGGCGTCAGAGTTTAGAGTTTGCAATTGTGCAATATGGCGACGCTGGATTCCCAACAGTCCTAATCAACAACGCTGATGTTCTAGCAGTGGAGTTTCCTATAGACCAAAATACCAAAAAAAAAAAAGCATGAAATTTGATGAAAAAACGTGATTAAAAGTTTTGGTTAGCCCTCCTAGTGCCAAAATGTGAACCAAGATTCCCAACCTGCACAAACATGAGAGATAAATACTATATTAGATCAAATGCAAGGTTAGTATCATGATTCCTCAAGAAATCCATTTGAATTGCAAAGGAAAAGGAATGGAATGAAGAACACAACAAACATAAACCAAAGATATCAAATCCTATTCTAATGAAAAGAAAACTCTTAATCTCTTGAGGGAATTGGTGCCAATTTGATGTGAAAATTGGCCCTTTCCCAATTGCAATGATGCAATGTAGATGCTTGATGAAGAGTGATCCACTTGATGAATGCTTCTAATGTGCTTCAAGATAAAATCTGGATAACCTAGCTATAAAACTCAATAAAATGAATGGAGATTGCTATGAATTTGAGTATAGTAAGTTTACTCAAGTTGTGGATGATAGAATGAGGAATGAAGCCTCCTATTTATAGAATGATAAGATGGAGAAATGCCCAAAATGAAGCAATGTGGGACTAACATTCAACCAATGGCAAGGTGCCACTTGCCCAAATGTGAATGGATGGAGGATGTGCACATTTTGATGAATGTGCCCATAAATGCAATTAGGTGATATTTGAAAATGTTGAAATGACATGTAAGAGGGAAATGAAATGCCTTAAATGCCACTTGGCTCAAGGAAAAAGGACTTATTAGGTGAAGTAAATGCCTTGTTGGAAGAACAAAGTCCATTTGGATTTTGAATTCAAATTTGAGGGAATATTCTCTAAAGATGCCTTGTTGAGGGAAAATGAAGATTTAATAAATGAATTAAATGATTTATTTATACAAGTGGCAAAAGCTAGAGGATGTGACATGAGTTTAGATTAAATTAGTCAGGATTAGATTAGTTTAATGAGGTATTAAATGATTTGACCTTTTGACTTAGATTTATAGATTAACATAAATGAAAAGGAGATGAAAAGTGATTTAGACTTAGTTAAATAAATGTTTTGACTTATTTAGCTAAAGGGAATGATGTTAGTGGTTTAATTAAATAAGTTTGATTTATTTAATTAAATGAAGAACTTTAGAAGTTAATTAAATAAGATTGGTTTATTTAATTAAAGAGGGACCTTAGGATTGATTTATGATTTAATTAAGTAAATGTGATTGATTTGATTAATAGAGGAATTAAGTAGTTAATAAAGGGATGATTTAAAGAAGAATCAAAGTTAGTTGATTAGGATATTTTTCATGTCTACATGTAGCTCTGACATTCTTGAGTGCAAATGGCATGACATTCCAACAGAAAGTTCCCCAAGCGCATCTGAAAGCTGTCTTCGGTTGATCTTCAGTGGAAATTCTTATTTGATTATAACCTGAGAATCTATCTATGAGTGATAGCATTTCATACCTAGCAGTAATGTCTATTATGATGTCAATGTTTCGTAAAGGAAAATCATCTTTGGGACAAGCTTTGTTGAGATCTTTGAAATCTATACACACTCTGATTTGACCATTTGGTTTTGTGATAGGAATGAGGCTTTATATCCAATCTTCATAATCAATCAAGCGAATGAATCCAACATCCAGGAGTTTCTTTAATTCCACCTTGACAAGGAGTGCAATCTGGGGGTGCATTTTTCTTAGCTTCTGTTTATATGGCTTAGCATTTGGCAAGAGTGGCAAGTGATGCAGAACAAGTTCAAGATCCAATCTAGGCATATCAGCATATGACCATGCGAAATTGACCTGTCTTTCTGAAAAGAATGTTACGAACTCAGGCTTTTCCTTGACAATCAAGGATGTTGCTAACTGTATAATTTTGCAATTGTCTTGTGTACCAATGTTTACTTCTTATGTGTCTTTTATAAGTAACGACGATCTCTCTTGGTGTATACGGAAACAGTCTGGTCCTCCATCCTCGGGTCCCTTAGAGAGGTTTTCACCTTCGAATATGTCCTTTATTTTTACTTTTTCATGTTCAACAGGCGCCTTTCGATTTTCACCTGAAGACCTATTATTTTTATTTTTGCTTTTGCGACTAGAGGACAGGATAGCCTTGCCAAAGTATGCTACATAATTGAGTTCTATAGCAAAGCCAACCTTATGATCCCCACTCGATATTCCCTCACGAAGTCCCAAGAACTCAGTGATGGCTTTGTCGTTCTCGAAAGTGTCCAAACTTAGTGGTTCTTGTTGATCGCAATCT
The DNA here is from genome assembly GCA_007258455.2 of Sequoia sempervirens. Classification (NCBI taxonomy): domain Eukaryota; kingdom Viridiplantae; phylum Streptophyta; class Pinopsida; order Cupressales; family Cupressaceae; genus Sequoia; species Sequoia sempervirens. Next base: position 503,130 of record VDFB02045023.1, read on the forward strand.
ATGAGTTGAGGGTAGACAAGGGGTAAGCCATCATCGGTATTGTCAAGTCATTATGTGGCAGATAAGGTAAAGATAGAAATAGAGTCATCAGGTTCCCAAGAGGCAGAATCAATGGTTTCATAGAAGTGTTTGATCCACTCTTCTCTATTCAAAGGGACTTTTGGATGGAGACTTGACAAGCTTGGAAAGGGATTAATTGTAAGCATTTGACTAATTTTTTTTTCAAGGGAAGGCTTGTCAAATGTCCCAAATAGTTTATCAAGGTCGATGAAAGTAGTGGAGGAGAAGAAATCCCATTCATATTCATTGGAATTGGTTTCATAGTAGTAAGATTCCTTAGATGCCTCGATCTCATTTGAAGCATTAACAACCACACTTGAACATATCCTGATACCATGGATAATCACTTTCACCGGTACAAACCCTAATCCATGATTCTTTAGTACTTTAGGAGGCTATAAGGGTTCCAACATTCCTTGCTTATTTAGGCCAAGGTCACTGTGTCCATCATATCCGTGTCACTTCATTATTTGGAGCCCTTTTGAGTATTGTTCAATTGGAAATTTCCTAGTTTTAGTTTCCTCCTCTTCTCGGCACATCCATGTGAGAATATGATCATCTATATATTCTTTGGAAAGTTCCCCCCATTTAGTGAAGGTGGTTTGGGGATTACAAATGATAACTTTAGGTTGTAGAAGATGCGGTTTCCCATATGACTTTAGTGACTTAGGCAAATTTCCAATGAAAAAGAGACTCTCCATATTGTATTCTCTGCATCCTCTGTCTTGGATTTGGATCTTTGGTGTGGAAGGTGTGGTGAATGAAGTGGATGATTTGACAAGGGTGGATGGGTCAATGTAGTGAGATGGAGTGGTGGATGAAGTAGAGGCCTCTTGATTGATGAGCACTTGATGTTCAACAGTTCCTTTTAGGTTTGAACAATACTGAAAAGGATTAGGGTCACCTAGAATAGTGATTTCAGTGCCATTGTATGGAAACTTGAGGCATTGATGGTAGGTGGATGGGATAGCCCTCATGACATGAATCCATGGGCGACCAAGGAGAAGGTTGTAATGCAAGTCTAGATTCAAGACATGAAATACTGTGTTTTTTATTGCTGGACCAAATCTCATAGGAAGTGAAATTATACCTTTGGAAGAATGCTCAACATCATCATAAGCTTTGATCATAATTTTCTTGGTTTGGTCTATACAATTCTTAGAGTATCCCAATGCTTTCACCAATTTTAGTGAGAAAATGTTCAGACCTGCTCCATCATCTACTAGGACTCATGATCTTGTGTTTATTAACCCATACTTCAAGATGTAGGGGGTTGTTATGATCATATTTTGGTACAGAAAAGTCTTGTTTAGAGAAGGTGACATGGTGCAGCATAGCTAGGTATCCAACCATGGCTTGAAATTCATTGACATCTAGGTTGGCGGGGATGGATGCTTCTTGTAATGCTTTATCAAGGATGGCTTTGTGTTTTGGGGATATGTGAAGGAGCTCCAAGATGGAAATTTGCGCAAGAGTTTTCCCTAGCTGTTCTAGGAGATTATATTGACTTTTCAGTTGGGGATTTGTAGAATGAACTGGAATAGTTATCTTGGTTCTGCGGGTGGAAACAACACAATCTGATCTTGGATTTTTTATGGTGATAGTGGAAATGAGATCATCAAAGGGTCTCACATTAAGGATGATAGTGTTGTAATCATGTTTGACGGTTGCATAATTGGCATTATTGTTGTTCCCTGAACTGGAGGTTTTTCCTTTATCATGGTCTTGCAAGGGACTCTTGAATATGGTATGATCAACATTTGTCTTGGCTTGTGAATTATCAACTAAATGGTTCCATCTTCAATGAGATCCTGAATGATATTTTTGAGTGTCTAACATCTGGCTATTTTGTTTCCTTTCCCACGGTGGTACTCATAGTATTCATCTTCTTTCTACCACTCAGGTTTTATCAATGAAGGTTCATAGTTTTTGGTGTCTGGTAGTGTGATGACATTGATTTCAAAAGTTTTTTGAGGATTGATTTGATGGGTTCACCCAAGGGGTGTATGTTCTTTTGATGCGGGGAGGACCTCTTCGTTGTTGATTGTTTTGGACAACATTTAGCGTTTGGTTTTGGCCTTGTGTTTGGGTGTTTGGTGTATTGGAGGTATTTGATGGGGAGGGAACTTTAAGTTGAATGGTTGGACCTTTGGTTATCATTTTGGCATCAACAACTCCGTCATTTGTGATATTTTTGTTTCGGGACCAGTATTTTCTCTTGTCACTATTGGGTTTCATAGTTTCTTTGTTTATTTTGACTAGTCCCTTTGCAATAAGACATTTTTCAATAAGGGCACCTTTCTCAAGAATTTCCTGAAAGGTTGTGCAACATAGGATTTGAATTCGACTCATCAATTCTCTATTAAGGTTTTCCACAAACATGGTGACAAGTTATCTTTTAGGAATGTGACAAGGGAACTTGCTGACCAAACCTCGCCATCTTTGGTAAAATGAGGTAAGTGATTCTCCTTCTTGTTTGGTTGTGATCAATGTTGCAATGGTGACATCATTTTTAGTGTTGAAGGAAAAATGATTGATGAATTTGTCAGCTAGTTCACCCCATGTTCTAATTCCTAGAGGAAGGTGTGCAAACCAATCTAAGGCTAGCCCTGTGAGGCTTCGCGGGAATAGTCTCATCAAATAGGTAGGGTCATATGAGACCTCCATACATGATGTATTGAATTATTGAATGTGTTTTATTGGCTCCCCTGTCCCCTTATACTCAGGCAAAGGAAGTGTGGTGAAATGAGAGGGAAAGGGTGGCATGTATAGATTTAGATCAAATGGAAAGGGGCACAACTCCTTGATGGAATAGGTCTTATTGTTGGTTCCCATTTGCATATTTGTCATTTGTTGTTGAAGATTCTGCACTTGTTGTATCAAAAGGTCAAAGGCTAGTGTTGCATTATTTTGGTTTGGCGTCATGATGTTGGTATTGAGGTCATATGTTGGATTTGAGTTGGGATTGATGGTTTGTGACGTATGACCTTGATTGCCATATTGGTGTGTGTTGTTTTGATTTGGGATGAATTTGGAATTTGGGTTTGTTTCAAAGGTCATGTTTGCATGTGACATGGTGTTTTGGAATTGAGGTGTAGACCCTTGATTTATGCCTTGGTTTTGAAAATTTGGTCCTTGATTTGCATTTTGAGAGGGGGGTATAGGTCCTTGGTGTTTTGACATGAAGGAAAGGTCCCTTGATTGGTATTTGAGGGTGTAGGTCCTTGATTGGTATTTTGAAATGAAGGTGTAGGTCCTTGATTGGTATTTTGAAATGAAGGTGTAGGTCCTTGATTGGTATTTTGAAATGAAGATGTAGGTCCTTGATTGTTAATTTTAAATGAAGGTGTAGGTCCTTGATTGTTATTTTGAAATGAAGGAAAGGTTCCTTGAGTGAAATTTTGGAATGTTGGAAGAGACCCTTGATTAGTGTTTTGGAGTGGTGGAATTGTTCCTTGATTAGTATTTTGATTTGGGGTCCTTCATGAGATAATGTGAATACTTCTAGATTTAGTTGGTGGGTTTTGACTTGATGAAGGTGCACCTTGAGATTGGAATAAGGAACCTTGATTTGTGTTGTGAAGTGTAGGTTTAGGACCTTGGTTTTCATTTTGGATCAAAGGGGTAAGACCTTGTGATGTGGAACCTTGATTTGTGTTTTGGGGTGTGGGTTTAGGACCTTGGTTTATATTTTGGATCAAAGGGGTAGGACCTTGTGATGTGGAACCTTGATTTGTATGTTGGAAAAGGGGGTTTGTAAAGGTCTTACCTATAGAATTTGAGGACTTCCCAAGTGTAAAACTTTTTCCTTGTGTAGTGGTATTGGTTTCCTTGTTTCCAAATGTTGAGATGCTTGGGATGTATGTAGTAGTGGTAGTCATGTGTGTAGTATTACCAAGGGGTATGTTTGACATTTTTTGTGATGAGGGCATGCCAAGTGCAAATGGATTTTCGGTTTCTTTTTCTACAATGGTTGATACATCAAAACCTTGAGGTAATTTGGCACCCTTTTTAGCTAGTGCATAGAAGAATCTGTTAGGGTGTGCACTAACAAGTTGATCAACCATGCTCAAAATTCTTGGGTCACTATAAGCTTCTTCAATTTCTTATTGGGTCAATTATTGGCTGAATTATTTTAGGCGCAAGTTTTTCCATGTTTGGTCTCTTGATGGTGTGTCTCTTGGAGGTGTAGAATGATTTGAATCTATTCCAAGGGTAGTGTCATGAAAAGGGTTACTTAAAAAATCCACGTCCTTTCTCTTGGCTTGTGACCTTGTTTTAGCCATGTGAAACTTTTGCAAGTTGAGGGATAATGCAAGATGATGATGAAACTATGCTATGTTTTTTGGATTTTCTTAAGTATGAAGATAATGAGGCTAATGCAAGATGAGGATGAATCTATGTTTTTGGGTTTTTGGATATGAGGATGCAAAATGACCAAAGGATGAAGCTAATGAATGCTAAGGGATACTAAATGATTAATGATCAAGGATAATGATAAGATGACTAGATGATGCTAAATTGAAGATCAAGGTAATATTGCAACTAAGGTTAAGATGAAGGTAAGGATGCAAGGATAGTGAGACTAAGGATATGAAAGGTTGACTAATTGGAAAATTTAAGGGAAAATGATATGATGTTAAGACTAAGGTAAAATGAACTATTTTTTTGTGTTTTTGGGATAAAGGTGCAAAGTGAAATCTAGATTAAAGATCAAAGTTTGGTAGGATGATGATAAAAGCTATGATGTAAGGAATGTAATATGAGTCTAAATGAGGTCATGTTAAATGCAAAGGAATGCTAAAATTTTAAACAAAGGATGGAAATCAAGCTAATGTGAACCCAAGGTAATAATTCCAAGTGTCATTGACCATTTGTGGTAACCAAGAGGATAATTTTGACAAGGTTGAGTCAAGGCTAGGACACAAGCTTAAGACTCAAATTTGATAAAGGTGACAATGAAAAGGATTGAAGAAATGAGGGATAATGGTCAATGACAAATAGAATATAAAACCAAGGATTTTCCAAGAGCTCAAAGGTCTTCCTATGTTCAAAATTTGAAGGTCAAAGTGCAACCTAAGGATCAAAGTTTAATCTATGCAATGCAAGGATGGAGGAAAAGTAACCTATAATGAAATGTTTCCCTAAATGGCATTGCTAGGATGAACTGATGAATCTTGCAAGTTTCTGGTTTATCAGTCAAAGGTCACTGTGAAAATGATTTGGTCAGATTTTGGGCAAAGATTTTGAAAGTTTCTGATTAGCAAACAATTGTGTCCCTATTTTCTTCAAATGCATCTTAGAATTGTAGTTCAGGTTATCATATGCGGCTCTGTTTTTAGTAAATTCAGTTCAGGAAGACAATTGCGATTTTCTAGTTCTCAGTTGCAGTGCACAGTATCAAATGCAACTCTATTTTTTACAGTTACGGTTTTCTAGAATGTTGTCTTCATAATTTCGATGTTTTTGAGTTGTTTTTTGAGTGAATTTTGATTATTTTTTATGAAGTCTAATTGGAAAACACATAAAACAATATCAAGCACTTGTTTTTCATTTGGTTTAGATGTGAAAATGTTTGATTTCAAGATGAAAACACACATAGGCAACAAGCACAAGCCCTATGGTTGGCAAGGACAATATTTGTTGGGCTCCCACTTGGATTTCTCTAGTCACGCCTATTCAGAGCTGATGACCTAGGAACTTGGTAGCACTAGCTCCCCTCCATGACACTCCCTTCTTGAGCATACCAAGTTTTAAATTCCATAAGACCACAAGGATCTCAAGAAATTTTCCATCTCTACAATGAACTACGAAAGTGTGGGATGGCTTCAGAGGTCTGACCTCTTGCGCTAGCAAAATAGAAGGATTTTGGCTCTACACAAAAGTTTCTAGTAAGGGCATCCAGTTGAGGGGATACTATGATAAAATCCTTCAAGAGGTTTCCCAACCCTTAGAACAAGGGATTTTCACATCATAAAGATACTGGGGGAGAGCTATCATGTACCACTTCCAGTTGATACCAACTTTCATCGCAACTAGACATTTATATAGCGGTTCAGAAGAGCTTGGCTTTAGCCCATTACCACTTGGGTCATTCCCACCTTTCGAAGTAGGGTGGAAGGACCTCTAAAGATAGAAAAAAGCAAGGAAGTACATTTGTAGTTCAACCGCCCAAATCATGTAAAGCGCAAGGAGGGAACACACAAAATGCCTTTTCCTTACACTCACATAGTGTTAATTTTAAGCACCAAATCCAAATATGTGGTGTGATTATACAAATTCCAAAGAGGTGTTTTTGGTCACTCAAGATCGACTAACATCATGAGAGGAGAGCATACACACTTTCTAAGATTGGTTCAAATCACCAAACATGAAGAACACTAGTTGATTTTACCCTTGCTTATTATTTGAAGACACTTTGTAAATTTTAGACCAATGACATTTTATGCAAGGTTCGTTTTAATGCTCATGAGTGTAAAAATGCAGATTGTTATTCTTTTTAATCATTATGAGTGAAAAATGTAGTTCTTTTTAACCTTATGATCCTAATGCAATTTATAGTTGGAAAATAAAGGAAATGAAAAATTGCTTGAAATGAAATGAAAGTGCTTGATTTTTTTGTTGTTTCAAGAGAAACAATTTTTTGAGAGCCCCACTCCAAAGCCACACACTACAAATAGAAGATTAGTAACTAGAAAACACTACTCTACTCAAAAAACCCAAAAGAGAAATTGAAAAGGCACCAAAAGTGGAACTTTATACCGAGCAGAAAAATGCATCGTTTCTTTCAGCATTTGCATCATTGCATCACATCTCATCAAAGTGATTGCGTCACACTTTCAAATTCAAATTTTCCCGCCTATCATGCCTTTAGAAAATGCATCATTATTTCCAGCAAATGTGTCGTTTCTTGTCAAATGTGTCACTGCTTTGATCAAATGCATCGTTTCGTACTTGAAATCCACAAACACAAACAAAAACCGTACGAAATCTTGCAAAAACTATTCTTCACATCGGGTTCTCCAATGTAAGATGGGGTTAAATCAGTCCTAGCCTAGATAAAGTGACAACCAACACTTCTAAGCTACAAACCACATCCAAACAAGAGAATACAAACAATGAGATCAATAAACAAAATGCATTCAAATTAAACACTCCCCATTGAAATTAATTCCTTCCCTTATCTCTCCTATTTCTCCTTTTGCAAACTTTTCCCTCAGATTTTTTGTTTTACTTGTGCAGATACCTACAAATTGTAAGTAGAAAGTTGGAGACAAAATGGTTGTTAAGGAAAAAATGGGAGAAGAAGATTGCTTTTATAGATAACCCTTTGAATGGATGGTTGAGATTAATCCTCTAGAAAGATTCCAAGATCAATGGATGAGAATGCATGAGAGGGAGGTTATGAAAAAGACGATCAAGATCAAGTTTCTAGAAAGATGCCAAGATCTGTTGGCAACACAAGGGCAGACAACTAAGAGGGGGGGTGAATCAATTGTCACATAATTTCAAACTTATTCAACTTATTAACCTTATTCGTAAATTTGATCAATATCCATGAAAGCATGAATCATCAACACACCATAAACACACATAAAACCAAGATTTTTTACGTGGAAACCCTGTTAGGGGAAAAACCATGGTGGAGGTCAGTCCACAAGATTATACCCTATTAAAAGTATAAAGAAATATGAATGTGGAATGCACATGCATTCAGGCGCACTACCTAGAGCTCACTGCTCAATTAAAAAAGGAAGACACACTGTCTTACAAAATATTTGGATTACATCCATAGGAATTTGAATTGAGAAAATAGCATTTGCTAATGCTTGATTACAGTTTTGGTTAAGCACATGAACACTTCTTCGCTCTTCTTCACTCTTCGTCACACTCTGCTCTACCTTCAAAAGATTTAGAACATTACTTGCACACACCATACATTCAAATGGTATAAACAATTGCTTATATATATCCGTAACAAGAAATTACATCGCTACATGTCGACCTCAATGAAATGATAAAATGAATACAAACTGTCCGCCCAAACATTAAAGATTATTAATGCGAATTAACCAAGGTTGGCCAAAACATAGTGAAGACCCAAAATAAAATTCTCAAACATGAACCACCTTCAAAAATTAATCCTCGAAGATCCACAACACGCTACAACACCCTGTCGGCCAAGAACATGAAAAACATGAACACACAAGAGAAAATATCTAATCATGAGCACAACGATCAATGTAGACATGAAACACAGGTAGAGAATGATATAGAAACATCCAAAAACATCATGAATCACCAAAGAAGCATCTGCAACAACTGAACTTGCTAAAATCTCATCATCTTCATTCAGGAACACCAACTAAAGCAACATAAAAATTGTTAAAATACAAATCTTCATAACATGAACAAATCTTCACGCGGATATCTAAAACTTAACGTGGATAAACTAGATATACTCAACAAGAAACCCTTTAATCCACAACCTCTGATCATCAACGTACTGAGCTCACCGACTGACTAAACTTCAATACACCACTGACAACCTGTAACTTATTTCATTACAATTTTCTCAATATCCTTGACATATAAAACCTCTAAGACATTAATGCTAATAGTGTTGACATCAATGACAACCACATATTAGTAACACAACCACAACATCCAACAATCTCCCCCTTTGGCATTGATGGCAACACATGATGTGAAAAACACCATCAATGCAACTATCTTCAACACTTCCCCTTAGGTTCTGACTCTTTTCTCCTCAACAACTCTTCTCCCACATGACTCTTCTTCCTCAGATAATTCACAATTTTTTCACATGACTCTTCTCCCCCTTTAACATCAATGAAAAAGATCTCTTTTCTCCACACAAGCTCTGAACCACATATCTAAACATCTGACTACTCCCCCTGAGTAGCAACCACCACAACATCAATCTAGATCAAGATATGACTATGAAATGCAAGAACTGATACAAATTAATGCATCTTAGTTTTGATTAGGAGGGATAATCACCCCTAGCTTCCCTCTGAGATACTCAAAAGTATCCTTAGGCAATGACTTTGTAAAGATATCTACAATCTGTTCCTTAGTAGGCACATACTCCAATCTGACTTCCTTTTCACTCACCTTCTCTCTCAAAAAGTGAAACTTGATAGATATATGCTTGGTCTTTGAATACAACACCAGATTCTTAGAAATGTTAATTTCACTTGAATTATCACATAATATAGCAATGGGTTCATCATACACAACTCTGATATCTTTCAACATCTACTTCATCCACAATACTTGAGTATGATTGTTAGTAGTAGCAATGTATTCTACCTCTACAGTAGACAAAGAAATGGCATTCTGCTTCTTACTTAACCATGAAATCAACTTCTTACCCAAGAAAAATGCACCACCACTAGTACTCTTTCTATCATCCACATCACCTGCCTAATCGACATCAGTAAAATAACTCAAAGTAAGATCATCATTTTTAGGATACCACAACCCAAAATCATCTGTCCCCTTCAAGTATCTAAAAATACTCTTCATAGTAGTTACATGAGATTCCTTAGGATCAACTTTAAAACTTGCAATAATGCATACAACATTCATGATATCTGGTCTAGTTTGAGTCAAATAAAGCAATCCACCAATCATTGATCTGTATCTAGTCTGATTTGCTTTCAAAAAATCATCTTGTGTCAACTTGCATCTGGTCACCATAGGTGTACCAACTAGCTTTGAATCTTCCATACCAAACTTCTTTAACAATTCTTTCACATACTTGGACTAAGATATGAAGATCCCTTTGTCTAACTAAGTAATTTGCAATCCCAAAAAGAATTTCACATCTCAAACTCATTCTGCATCTCATCAACAAACTTCATGCACAAATTATCATCTCCTCCAAAAATGATATCATCAACAAATAATTCAACAATCAGATCTTTATCATCAATCTTGAAATACAAATTACTATTAGCAGTACCTTTATTGAATCCAAGCTTCAATAAATACTTGTCTAATTTGGCATACCATGCTCTTGGGGCTTGCTTAAGTCCATACAATGCTTTCTTCAACCGACAAACCATATCTTCCTGATCAGTCAATTGAAATCCATCAGGTTGCTCAACATACACCTCTTCTTTCAATTTGCCATTTAGAAATGCTGACTTGACATCCATCTGATAAACCTTGTAATTTTTGTAAGTAGCATAATCAAGAAATAATCTCACAGCTTCAATCCTAGCAATAAGGGAAAAAGTTTCTTCAAATTCAATTCCTTCCATTTGAGAATATCCTTTACACACCAATCTTTCTTTGTTTCTAACAACTTCTCCTTGCTAATTCAACTTGTTTCTAAAGACCCATTTGGTTCCAATTACATTTTTGTCCTTAGGTCTAGGAACAAGAATTCATGTATTATTCTTCTCAATTTGTTGTAGCTCTTCTTTCATTGCTTCTATCCAATGTTCATCTTCACATGCTTCATTTACATTATTAGGCTTAGTCTTCGAGATCAAACAATATTCTTCTACAATTCTTCTCCTAGTTTGAACACCTTTGTTCTTATCACCAATAATATGATCTTTTGAATGATTTAGTCTTACATACCTTGGAGTCTTAGGATGTTCTTGAATGTCTGGCTCTTGTGATCTTTCTTTTGTGCTTTCACTAGTTCCTTCCTCTTTATTTTCTTGATTCATCAGAATGATTTGAACTTGATTTTGAGTCTAAACTTTCTTTCTTGTGACTGAACTGTTATTCTAATCATCTGAATCATATCCAAAGGTTATAGATGGTCTAACTATGTCTTCATCAACCTTGACATTTTCACTTTCAACTACTTTCCTCCATCTCTTATTTTAGCACCGGTAGGCCTTACTCTTAGTACAATAACGAAGAAAGATTCCTTCATCACTCCTAGCATCAAACTTTCCTATCTCTTCATCTCTTCTGATATAGCATTTACTCTGAAAGATTTTGAAATATCTAACAGTAGGCTTATGACAAGTCCATAGCTCAAAAGGGGTCTTACCAGTATCACCTTTGACTTATACCTGGTTAAGAATGTATACTGCAGTACTCACAACTTCTCTCCAATAGAAATGAGGGACATTTCCTTCTAGCATCATAGTCTTAGCAGCATCTTGAACGGTCTTGTTCTTCCTTTCCACAACTCCATTTTGCTGAGGGGTCTGCAGGGCAGATAATTGTCTCTTATCCCATGCACTTCACAAAAATAATTAAACTCATGGGAAGTGAATTCACCACCTCTATTTGATCTCAGACATTTAATCTTCAGACCTATCTCTGTCTCAACCATAGCCTTAAAAGTCTTGAATTTCTCCAAAGCTTCAGATTTCTCCCTTAAGAAATTAACCCACATCAATCTAGAGTAATCATCAATAAGTAAGATGAAGTACCCATCTCCTTGTAAAATTTTGATTCTAGAAGGACCACACAAATCAGTATGAACAAGTTCCAACACTACTTTTGAACAATGTTGTTTGCTCTGAAATAAAATTCCAGTTTGCTTCCCTAACTGACATTCCTTGCATATAGTATTAGTAGGCTTTACCAACTTAGGAAGATCTCTCACTGCTTGAGTAGAACTTATCTTAACAATATTGTCAAAGTTTACATGACACATTCTCCTATGCCACAACCAACTTTCATCAACTTGAGCAATTAGACAATTTTTACTAGCAACATTTAGGTGAAAGATGTTACATTTTGTTTTTGTACCTGAAGCAATCACATTTCCAGAACTCCTCAATATTCTACACTTACCATTCTTAAATTGAAGATTGTATCCCTTTTCAACCATCTATCCAACACTTAAAAGATTATGCTTCAAACCTTCCACATAAAGAACATCATCAATATTATTCTTACCATCAAGAGAAATAGATCCTTTGCCATGGATTACACCAGCTTTGTCATCACCAAATCTTACAACACCGCCATCATACTTTTCTAGACTCACAAACTTTCTTTTATCACCTGTCATGTGATGAGAGCATCCACTGTCAATCACCCATTCATCTTTCTCTTCAACTCAAGCAGCTAGAGCTTTCTCCACATTTGAGCAACTAACAGATTCAATAGGGGCTGGATCATTTTCCTTGATAGCAATAAATTCCCATTCATCTTCACTTGCATTCCCTTTATCAGATTGACAATCTATCACACCTTCATCAGCAGCATAATAACACTTTCTTTGAAATCTAGGCTTGTTATGTCTTGGCTTAGGGACTCTTTCTGGACACCTTGATGCAAAATGACCTATCTTATTGCAAGAAAAACATTTAATAGGAAATTTCCATTTATACTTACCTTCTCCTTTGGCTTCCCTCTTGACAATAAGTGCCTCAAGCTCCTCTAGCTTTCTCTCCTCTTCTTCAATCTCTCTCATTTCCTCCTCATACCTGAATACCTTTCTAGAAGAACTTTCTCCTAGATCATATCTCTGTTTATCTCTCCCAGAGGTAGTAGCTTTGAATGCAGATTCTATCTTAGGAAGAGCATCACCAAACTCACTCAACTCAAAAGCAGTAATCTTACCAATCAACATGTCTCTGGTTACATTTGTCACAATTCAGAGCTCTTTAATAGCGGTGGCTTTGACTTTGTATGCAACAGGCAAGGATCTAAGCACTTTAGCAACAATCTTCAATTCTTCCAACTGTCCACTAGCACATCTAATACCACACACAAGTTCATTCACTCTTTGCATGAAAGTAGTAATGTTCTCATCATCATCCATTCTCAACATTTCATATTTCCCTTTCAAACTTTGTAACTTAGCAATCTTCACATTAGCATCACCTTCATACAAAGTTTTCAACTTTTTCTAGATCTCATAAGTAGTCTTCAGATCCATAACATTTGTCATCTCAGAATCAATCAAAGCACTCAAGAATGCTTCCTTAGCCCTAATATTGTACTCAACATCCCTAATCTCAGCAACAGTAGTAGGACCATTCTGAGGAATAACATACCTATTGATTGTAATGCTCTAGTAGGGTTCACCAATGCATCTCAGATGGCAATCCATTCGAGTCTTCCACACAGAATAATTTGTTCCATAAAATCTCAGACTATCCTTCTTGTATGTTGCCATCCCAGATCACCTCAAGCTGTTAAACTTCTTCCAAGGAACCTGCTCTGATACCAATTGTTGGCAACACAAGGGCAGACAACTAAGAGGGTGGGGTGAATCAGTTGTTACATAATTTAAAACATATTCAACTTATTAACCTTATTCTTAAATCTAATAAAAAACCATGAAAGCATAAATCAACAACACATCAAAAACACACATAACACCAAGATTTTTTTACGTGGAAACCTTGTTAGGGGAAAAACCACTGTGGAGGTCAGTCCACAAGATTATACCCTGTTAAAAGTATAAAGAAATATGAATGGGGAATGCACATGCATTTAGGCACATTGCCTAGAGCTCACTGCTCAATTACAAAAGGAAGACACTTTGTCTTACAAAAGATTTGAATTACATCCACAAGAATTTGAACTGAGAAAATAACATCTTGTAATGCCTGATTACAGTTCTGGTTAAGCACATGAACACTTCTTCACTCTTCTTCACACTTTGCTTTGCCTTCAAAATATTTAGAACATTATTCGTGCACACCATATATTCAAATGGTATAAAAAATCGCTTACATATATCCGCAACAAGAAATTACGTCGCTACATGTCGGCCTCAATGAAATAATAAAATGAATACAAATTGTCGGCCCAAACATTAAAGATTATTAATGCGAATCAACCAAGGTTGGCCATAACATAGTGAAGACCCAAAATAAAATTCTCAAACATGAACCACCTTCAAAAAATAATCCTCGAAGATCCACAACACGCTACAACACCTTGTTAGCCAAGAACATAAAAAACATGAACACGCAAGAGAAAATATCGAATCGTGAGCACAACGATCAATGCAGACGTGCAACATAGATAGAGCATGATCTAGAAACATCCAAAAACATCATGAATCACTATAGAAGCATCCACAACAATTGAACTTGCTAAAATATCATCATCTTCATTCAGGGACATCAACCGAAGCAACAAAAAAACCTATCAGAATACAAATCTTCATGCGGATCTCTAAAGCTTAACGTGGATAAACTAGATGTACTCTACAAGAAACCCTTTAATCCACAACCTCTGATCATCAATGTACTGAGCTCATCGATTGACTGAACTTCACTACACCACTGACAACTTGCAACTTATTTCATTACAATTTTCTGAATATCCTCAACATATACAACCTCTAAGACGTTAATGCCAATAGTGTTGACATTAATGACAACCACATATCAACAACACAACCAAAACATCCAACAAGATCAATGGTGGAGGATTGATGCACTAGGAATATGCTATTCATGGGAGGATTATGACGTCGGCGACTATGACAGAGATGACTATGTCAGAAATAAAGGCCATGACGGAGATTAATGAGCAAGGTATCTTTGACCAAAAGGGAGGCATAAATAATTTATTCAAATTATTTATTCAGGAAAAAGGGAAAATGGAGGAGATGGATAAGTGGAGGATAAATAATTCATCCAAATTATTTATTTGAGGAAAAAGAGAAATGAGCATTTAATTAAATCAATTTACAAAATCAATTTAATTAAATGGGGAGAGATGGAAATTAGGCATCAAATAATTAATTTGATTTAATTATTTAATTGGGAGAGGAATGACACATAATTAAATAATATTGACAATTATTTAATTGTAGAAGAATGAAAAGGTCGACTGCATAGACAAATAATAATTGATTATAGACGAACGATAAAAGATAAATAATTAAATAAATAATGATTTATTTAATTATTGAAGAAAGGAAGTGTTAGTGACACAATTAATTTATTTAATTGATCAAGATAGAATAAATATTAGAAAGTGAATTAATTAAATAATTAATAATTAAAATTATTTAATTAATAGAGGAATGCGATTAGGAATAATCAAATAATTAAAAATATTCAATTATCGAAGGACAGGGACCAAAAAAATGATGCTCGCAGGCTTAGGACATTTTTCAGTGTCTACAACTAGTACACAAATATAATGTGCCTACCTTTTCACCTTTAGCTACTACTAATGCACCTTTAGTGACCTTCCAGACTTTGTCTGCAAAGGTAACCATGTAGCCTTCACTATCCAGTTGTCCTACAGATATTAAATTCCTTCTCAAATTTGGAACATGCCTTACCTCTTGTAGCAACCATTCATTTCCATTCTACAACTTGATTTTTATCTTTCCTTTTCTAGCAATCTAATAGGTTTCATCATCACCCAAATATACCTGTCCAAAATCACCTTGAACATAATCTACAAAATATTTCCTATGGGGTGTGGCATGAAATGAAGCCCCTGAATCTATTACCTAGGAATCATTAGCATTATCTTAACATAGAATTAAAGCATCTTGTAATTTATTATTTACAACATTAGCTTCCTTTCTACCATCATGTTGTTCTTCTCCTTGTTTTCCCTTTTGAGACCAACAATCCTTCTTCAAGTGTCCTGGCTTTCCACAATGCCAGCAATCCATTCTTCCTCTGGATTTAGATCTGCCTTTCTTTGACTTCCCATGATTTTTTGGGATTTTCCATCTCTCCTTTATTCTTCCCCTATTCTCTACAGTCAAAGAATTACCTGATGTTGAAGTCTCACTTGTGCTTTTCCATCACATTTCCTCACTAAGGATAACACCAACAACATCATCAAATTTTAATGTTTTTGAACTAGAGATAGAGTTACTTACACCCATTACCAAGCTATTCTAGCTTTCTAGAAAAGAACATATAACCAAGAGAGTCCTCACCTCTTCATCAAAATTCACTTTTACAGAAGTTAACTGACTGGTAATCGTATTAAACTCATTTAAATGATCTATCACAGATCCACCTTCAATCATTTTCAAATTAAATAAATGCTTCATGAGAAATACCTTATTTGAGGCCGAGGGTTTTTCATACAATTTAGCCAAAGCTTTGATTAGATCCTCTATTGTCCTTTCTTTTGTTATATTGAATGCCACAGATGGTGCTAGGCACAACCAAATGGTTCCCAGTGCCTTTCTATCTAGAATCTCCCATTCTTCATTGGACATCGTAGCCTTTTTCTTTATTTTTCCTTGTAATGGCTGCCATAGATCCTTTTGATACAAATAATCTTCCATCTGCATCTTCCATAATTGATAATTTTGGTCATTGAACTTTTCAACCTTGAATTTTCCTTCTTCTATTTCTCCCACTCAAATCTAGAGGTTTCCTGCCAATTGACCAAAATACATGTGGCTCTAATACCAATTGTTAGGGTTCAAGCAGATTAGGGCAATAAACATTGACAATTATATGTAGATTAAATAACCCAGAAATAACAATGAAGAATAACACAAAAGAGATCAACACAAAAATTTAACATGGTTCATCCAATATGGGCTACATCCACAAAAAACCCAATGATTTTATTATCCAGTGTAAAACAAATTAAAATCTCATGAAAACACACACATCGAAACTTATATCCCAACTGCTTATAACAAGCCTTTTGGAAGCTTCTAGAATTAGGGTTTTATGATTTATTTTTCATTTAACATGTTAACAGGAGAACCTTGACATGTCAACGGGAAAAAAAAAACCTTGATGTGTTAGCGAGAAAACCTTGATGTGTTAACGAAAATAAATTGATACGTTATGAGTGTACAATATTTGCATGATCAGTCACCACATACCAACAAGGTATGCGTTAGTATTTTTAATCATCACATATATGCAATGTTATGAATTGTATACATAATTTACTCAAATAAT
Source organism: Sequoia sempervirens (assembly GCA_007258455.2). Taxonomy (NCBI): domain Eukaryota; kingdom Viridiplantae; phylum Streptophyta; class Pinopsida; order Cupressales; family Cupressaceae; genus Sequoia; species Sequoia sempervirens. The sequence goes on from VDFB02045023.1 coordinate 520,058, forward strand.
TCTCTTCTTATTTCTATGGTTGATTTATTTGGTAGAAACTCCTCCATATGCTTGGGAAAGAGTAGACATGAATTTCTATCAAAGATTAAATCTTCTATATCAATCACATAATTATGAGTAATTAATGTATAAATGAAATTACAAATTTCTTGTTTCAAATGACATCATTTAGTGCAAATAATTGACACTCATATTTTTTCTAAATTTATTATCCTTGATTTCCATTGGTAGAAGTGAAAGGTCTGGTTAGGTACATATAGGTTTGATGTTGATGTTGAGTGTGAGAAGCTAATTGCCCAAGGTTACAAATTTATTTTATAAGAGTGTTTATTATTTAATTTTCTTGAATAATAGTATTTAATTATGTCATTTTATATTCATTTTGAATACTAATATCTAATTATTCATTTGTATTAACATCCTGAGCTATAATTGAGTCTCAAGGATAAAAGGTTCGGTTGGCAGAAGAGGGTTAGTAATTCTGGGATCGACATGCTTCATCTAGCTAAGTCAAGAGAGGTCAAATATATTCCATAACTTATATTTAAGAAAATTTGTGTATGCCTTCATGGCATTTTATTCCTCTTTACATTTTATTCATAAATATATCATTTTATATCTATATGGATTTTATCTCTTGATTATTATTGATGAATAAGATGAACACAACTATTTTTTTAATTTTATATAACAATTAAAGTTTCTATAAAATTGATTTATAAAATTAATAATGATAAAAATCATAAATCATAACATCCTTTTATAATAAATTAATGGATAATACTATTAAAATTTAAAGACAATACATATCACTTATATCCTTACTATAAAATATGCTCTCTCAAGCTGAATGTAAAAGTTTCAATCACTTAAAGCCAACATAAATAACTCAAATACATTAAAGAGTTGAGAGACGTTAGTCTTGAAATTCCCATAGTGAATTTGTTACATAGAATAGATAGATTCCTTTAGGTTGATGTATTTCATTATCTTTCAAATAGATGCATTTAAAATATCCACACTAGAAACATCTATTGGTACATCATGACAAATGATAGATCTAAATAAAGGAAACATTTCCCTTTGACAAATAATGAAGTAAATCATTAGTGATATCAAGTTTCCACTATCCATAATGTTTATTGCTAAGTGATTTTTGGATTCGATTGTGTGCAAATTTTTTGTATCAACGTTTCAGATCACACTATGTGATCCATTAGGGTGAAAGAAAATAATGAAGTAAATCGTTAGTGATATCAAGTTTGCACGATCCATAATGTTTATTGCTAAGTGATTTTTGGATTTGATTATGTGCGAATTTTTTGCATCAACATTTCGGATCACACTCTGTGATCCATCATCAGGGTGAAAACAAAGAGCACTAGGAGAAAAAATGGACAATTGCAGACCAAGACCCAACTTAAAAAGACCAGGAGGAAAAAAGGAAGGAAGCACATGGGCCAAGGCAAACAAGACAATAAAAAATAAAAGAGAAGAAAAAAAGAACCAAAAAAACACTAAACTACAACTAAATAATTGAGAAAACACAATAAAAAAACAAAAGAAAAAATAGACAAGACAAGAAAAGAGAGATAGAAGAAAATAAAGTAAAAGAAATTAAAAATAAAAGGATAAAAGACAAAAATGAAAAAAAAAAACTTAGAGAAAGAGGAAAAAACAAAAACAAGACAAGAATAGTAATAAAGATAAAAACCAAAGGGCTACTTAAACAACCCAAAAAAAAGACAAAGCAAAAGAAGAAAGGACCAAGAACAATAAAATGAGAGATAAAAAGAAAACCAAAAAAGAGGAATACAAACAAAATATAAAAGAAGACAAGATGAAATAAAAGATAGGTAACAAGAAACTGAGCAAACCACCAAATAAAAGAAAAATAAGGACCAAGAAACAAAAGACATAAATAAAATGAAAACTAAAAAATAGAAACACAAGAAAATAAAGCCAAGAAGAAATAACAAATAAAAAAAAGAAAATAAATCAAACCAAAGTAAATAAAAGAACCAACATAAAAACAAAAAAGGGGTCATTATATATATATAAATATATATTTGTTTGGTTGTCATCCTATTTGGTTGTTTGTTTGTTTATATATATATATATAAACAAACAACCAAACAACCACATAAAAAGAAGGAAAAAACTAAAAAATGAAAACATATACATATGTGTGTGTGTGTCTATAAAAAGACAAACAAACAACCAAATAAAAGTGAAGGAAAAAATTTATTAAACAAATAAAAATATTAAAGCAAATAGAAAGGAAGAATAGAATATATATATATATATATATATTCAAATATAAGTAGGGAGAAACATAAAAATAACTAAAAAAGAAAGAAACTTAAATTTTAAATAAAGAAAGAAGGAAGGGACATGAAGAAAAAGAATCCTAGACAAAGGAAAATAAGAAGAAAATAAAGCACCAAAGAGAAATAAAAGAGGGGGAAGAAAACGAAAAGACCAATCAAAACCAAAGCAAAAGAAAAACCAAAGAAAACAAGAGCACACCAAGAATGAAACAGGAAGGAAAAACAAGGGAGGAGAACAAGCCGCAAGAAAATGAACACAAGAAAACACTCACGTACACAAGAGAGCAGGCACAAAGGATAAGAAAATGAATCAAATGGAGGGGGGGAAGGGCGAGATAGATGAGGAGGGGGGACAAGATGGCAAGGTAGAGGAGACATATAGGAAACTAATGGGACAAAGGGGGATGGTGGGATCTTAGGTTAGAGAACAATGGATGCCAAGACTGACTCAACCTCCATCCCTCATTGCAATTAAGGTTTGAGGGATGATTATGGATTGAGATGGCTTCTTTAAGTTTTCTTTTAAAGAAGTTATCTTCTTTGAACAAGATTTGGGTGTCTTCCAAAAAAATATGGTGTTTGGTTAAAGCAGATTTGAGGATCGTTCGTCGATACCAGCGTTCTAATCGAATAACGAAGTACCATCGCAGGATTATCGAACAACAACCTTATAGATTTTAGAAAGTCGAAGATGTCCCTTGGAGCTTTTAAGGTAATGATTTAGGGAAATATGCCTGAACGATAATCCAAGGTCTTATTTAAGAAAAGGATCCTTTGAGATTTTGAGAGATATCCGACGATATAAGCGAAGGAAGTTTCTCACCAGGGAGATCGAGAAGCTTGCAGAGGGTTTCATTAACGTGACAACAAGATTTCTTGATTCTGGTATTGTTAAAGTCTTTAGTAGGAGTCTTCATTCTGAGTAACAGCGATCTTTAAGATGGTTGTGTTAAATCTCATCACACCTCCTGATAGGCTCACAAGCTAAGCATTTCAGGATGCCACTTTTTGGGATAGGTATGCATGAGAGGAGAGGTGAACATATGGGTGGTTTTACTAACACTGAAAACAAGGATCCATCGAAGCTTCTGAGAAGAAGACATCGTTGAGGAGGGGAAGTTGGCTGCAAGATTCCTAAAAGGAGATGGCACCACTAGCTACGTGATCAACTATTATTGGCACATCTGGTTTATTGACATCTCCACCATTTTGGATTGAAAGGATAGGAGTGTAGAGCCATCTCTTCAAAATGTTTGAAGAGGTTGGTAATGACAGGAGAGAGGGGGAACCCATAGCCACACCATCTACTTGTTGTAGATGACACCTTGGAAATAGAAAAAGGTATATCTTAAGCAAAGTTTGACCAAGGTTTCCACCTCCTCATTGGATTTGCACATGAAAATAGAAATAGAGTCGGTGATGGGAACCTTAGTGAAAAGAGAGACAACATCAAAACTCACAAGGAGGTCATTTCTCTCTAACCTTTTTTCCTTAATAAAATGGACAAAATGGGTAGAATTTTTTATGGAGTCAAAATTCCCCACATGAGGGGAGAGAAGTTTGGAAAGGAAGGAAGCTAGATGATAAGTTGGAGACCCGATTGTATCAACAATGGGTCTCAAAGGAATTCCATCTTTGTGAATTTTGGGCAACCCATAGATGCGGGGGTTATTTCCTTGTGGGGAAGGAGACACTTTTTTGTAGCTTCATCAAAGGAGGAAGAAGACAACAAGGACTTGACTTTTTTGAGGATCTTGGAGCAAGGGTTGTGAGATAAGGGTTTATAGCTGGTGGGATCAGAGAGGAGAGCAAGCATTATTGAATTGTAGTCTTGCTTGTTCATGACAACCATAGCATTTCCCTTCTCCGCTTTGGAAATGATAAGATCATTGTTGCTGAGTAATTTATTAAAGGCATGAAACTCATCTTTAGGGATATTGCACTTCGAAGGTTTAGCATGTTGAAGGGAAACAACACAATCCTATCTAACTTCCTCATCAATCTCCATAGGGAGAGAGCGGATGGCATTCTCAATTTCAATGAGAAAGTCCACATGCAGAATAACTCGAGGAGCTATTGTGAACCCCACACCTCTTTTTAGAACCTTGATGGCAAGGGGGTCTAAAGCGACATTAGACAAGTTGACCACAAGTTGACCACTAGTTCATCCAATCCTTTAGTGGGAGTGAAAACTAGTGGTCAACTTGTCTAATGTCGCTTTAGACCCCCTTGCCATCAAGGTTCTAAAAAGAGGGATGGGGTTCACGGTAGCTCCTTGAGTTATTCCGCATGTGGAATCTCTCATTGAAATCAAGAATGTCATCCGCTCTCTCCCTATGGAGATTGTTGAGGAAGTTAGATAGGATTGTGATGTTTCCCTTCGACATGCTAAACCTCTGAAGTGCAATATCCCTAAAGTTGAGCTTCATGCCTTTAATAAATTACTCAACAACAATGATCTTATCGTTTCCAAACAGACAAGGGAAATGCTACCGTTGTCATGAACAAGCAAGACCACAATTCAAAAATGCTTGCTCTCCTCTTTGATCCCACTAGCTATAAACCCTTATCTCACAACCCTTGCTCCAAGATCTTCAAAAAAGTCAAGTCCTTGTTGTCTTCTTCCTCCTTTGATGAAGCTACAAAAAAGCGTCTCCTTCCCCACAAGGAAATAACCCCCTACATCTATGGGTTGCCCAAAATTCACAAAGATGGCATTCCTTTGAGACCCATTTTCGACACAATCAGGTCTCCAACTTATAATCTGGCTTCTTGGGGAATTTTGACTCCATAAAAAATTCTACCCATTTTGTCCATTTTATCAAGGAAAAAAGGTTAGAGAGCAATGACCTCCTTGTGAGTTTCAAAATTGTCTCTCTTTTCACTAATGTTCCCATCCATGAATCTATTTCTCTTGTCAGGCGCAAATCCAATGAGGAGGTGGCAACCTTGGTTGAACTTTTCTTAAGATCTACCTTTTTCTATTTCCAAGGGGTCATCTATGAGCAAGTAGATGGTGTGGCTATGGGTTCCTTCTTATCTCCTGTCATTGCCAACCTCTTCATGGAACATTTTGAAGAGATTTCTTTGCACTCCTTTCCTCTCAAGCCAAAATATTGGTAGCGGTATGTAGACGATACCAATGTGTGTTGGCCACATGGCTTGGATAAGTTAGAATAATTCCATAACCACCTCAATATATTTGTGCCTTGCATCTCCTTTACGAAGGAAATCGAATCTTGCAATCAACTTCCCTTCCTCAAAATTCTGCTTCTTAAGAAACTCGATGGATCCCTTGGTCACCGGGTGTTCTGTAAGGCCACCCATAAAGATCTCTACCTCCTCTCTTCCTCAAATCACCACCCTAGCCAAAAAAGTGGCGTCCTCAAAACACTATCCTTGAGAGCCTATCAAATTTGTGATGAGGATCACCTACCTCTTGAGTTAGACCATCTTCGTCATGTTTTCAGATTGAATGGGTACTCTACTAAGCAAATTTCTAGAGCTTTTAACCATGCCAAATTGAGTCTTGTCACCATTGCTAAACCCTCTCACTTCTTTGATCTCCCAGTGGCTTCCCTTCCTTATATTGATTTTCTTTCTTAAAAAATCTCAAGGATCCTTCTTAAACAAGGCCTTTGTTGTGCGTTCAAGCCCTTCTCTTCCCTAAGAAATCATTTCCCCTCCCTTAAAGAATCCAAGGACATCTTGCTCGGCTTTGAAGTCTATAAGGTTGTTTGTTCATGTGGCATTCCTTACAATGGTGAAATGGGCCGCTCGTTCAACACTAGAATCAAAGAGCACTATGCTGACATTAGGCATGAATGAGTCCTCAAATCTCCTTTAGCCGACCACTCCTCATCTACCAAACACAATATTTGTTTGGAATACACCCAAATCTTATTCAAAGAAGATAACTTCTTTAAAAGGAAACTTAAATAAGGCATCTCAATCCATAATCACCCCTCAAACCTTAATCGCGATGAGGTATGGAGGTTGAGTCAGTCTTGGCATCCATTGTTATCTAACCTAAGATCCCACCATCCCCCTTCGTCCCGTTAGTTTCCTATCTATCTCCTCTCCCTTGCTATCTTGCCCCCCTCCTCATTCATCTTGCCCTTCCCCCCCCTCCATTTTGATGCAGGAGCATCTAGGGCCAAGAACAATCCTGCACCATTTTCCTTTATTTGTTTCAAATAAGGGCCAACGTTGTGAAGCATCACAAAGATCCAAATTTTTCTAACTCATGTCGTGGGGTTCGCAAGTTCCATAACTGCCTGATTTGGCAACAGTGATGAAGTTATATTAGTGGGCCGAATAGCTATATGTCAACAAGTTGCTGGTCTTCATAACTCCACAACCTCCGACTAGAGGTTTGTAAGTTCTAATTTTTAGCGACAAAGCGATATCGGCATGACCGAAGTGTTTTGGTGTGATGTTTGAGGAAGTCCCTTTGATGGGCTGATAACCTTCTTATCGGAAAGACATGGATGGATCGGTAGGAGTTTAGGAGAACTCTCCTCGACAAGGCGATAATGCATAGGGAAGCATTGTCAGTGAGACAATGGAGTATCATCGGGACATTGAGGAATGTCTCTTTGACATGGTGATAAGGGGGTAGCCTATCGAGTGGGACCCAATCATGATGACGTGGGTGACAGTGGTGACGAAGCCGATGCATGGCATGGAGAGACTGGGTAATCCACATCCTTGCTGTGGATTACAATGCGGTGATATGGCGACGAAGTGGTATTAGAATGACGTGCAGGCATAAACAAATGAAAAGATGACACGTGGAAGGAACCAACCAAATGGTGACCATGGTGGATGGTGATATCAGAAGTGTACACGCGGAAGTAGCCTACTACCCCTCTGAGATGTTGGTGGAGTTCGAGCAAGATTCATGAGGTCAGTGAGAAACAGTGCAGATTGCATGAGATAGATAAGATGGTGCTAGTGAAAGGATGATTTATCAATGAGACAGAGTGGTGTCAACAGGACTTTGAAGGATGTCTCTTTGACAACTTGATAACCTTCCTATCGATGAGACATTGACATGTCGCTAGGACCTTGAAGAAATTCTATTTGACATTTTGATAGCGGTAGACACACGAAGATGGTCAATGGCGGTGGATGACGAATGTGGTCATGACGCTTGGCAGAGTGATATTTGACAATTCCACATTGTTGTTGTGGAATACATATTCATTGGTCAATTTGGTGGAGTTGCTGATAATGATATAATGACATGGTGGTTTTGAAAGCTTATTAGATGATGATGGATACTACGACAATAGAGAAGGAAGAATGACATGGCTGACACAAAGGACAAACACAGTATAAAGAGATGGAAAATGATAGGGAAGAGGATGAGCAACTAGGAGTTCGCAGGGCAGATTAGTAAGAAGGGAGAGCTGACTAGAACAAGAAGAGAGATAGGGACAGACTGGGGTGGTCTATAACAAATTTGCAAATTGGTAGATGATTGTAGTGAGATTGCCCATGTGGCATTGGAATGATGTAGTATTTTTTTCATTAATAAAGAAAAGTGTTGGTCTCTCATGTTGTGAAAACTGATGTGTGTCAATTTGTGTGTGTGTGGTCTAAGTTGGCTGCAAGATTGTGACAGCTTGATAAGGTCCTTCAGTCTTGATTGTATCAAGTGGTATTAGAGCTGGTTGTCCTGATTCTGTAATAGATTGTCGAACATAAGGTAGTTGCAGCAGGACCTGTGAGTGTGGGTTAAAGCTAGAAGACTGATGGGTGATGAGCTAAGAAGAGTTGTGGAAAGCATGTTTGTTGCAAGCATAAAAGAGGGTCTATAACTGCTATCCTCCAGTAGAGATAAAATTGGGTAGAAGGTGTAGAGTTCCTCCACCGAGAGAAGGTGGGTAGAGGATAGTTGCAGAGGATTTGAGTTCTTGAAGAGATTATTACAGGTGAGAAGAGAATTGCAATTGCAGAGGGATTAAATCCTAAAGAGATTCATTGCAAGAAGGACCTATGACTGCAAAGGGTTGATACCCTAATAAAGAGGGAGAGATTGTTGCAAGGAGGACTTGTAATTGCAGAAAGACTTGTGAGTTCTTGAAGATGTCTTCGAATAAGAGGAAAAGATGGGTAATGAGGAAACCCTTGATAATCCCATTTTGGAAAGAGTATTGGGAAAAGATGAGAGGAAATAAGTTGATTACAGAGCTTAAAGGGATTGAAGTGAAATTAGATTCCCTTGAGGAAAGCTTAGGAATAAAGGAACATGTTATGGAAGAGGAAGAGAAAGAGTCCATAAAAGAGGCACCATGGAGACAACTTGGTCTCTTGATTTATCTGTTACTAATTCATTTGAAGTTGTGAATGCAGGTATGGAGAAGGTTGAGAATAGAACCTTGCAGCTGATGAGAGAAGGAAGCATGCAATGTGGAGAATATGGGGTACATTGTAAAGTACCTACAAATGAGGAAAGAATTGAAGATGAGGTTGAGAGAAGATAGTTGTAGACATGAAGATATTTAAAGGTCCCTTATTTGATGAAGAACTTGGGGAAGATGATCTCTTATTGAGAGAAGAGATGAGGATAATCCAAAGTTATTTGGATGCTGAAGGTGAAAAGTTGATGAAGCAGAAGAAATCTATTGCACTAGGAGGAGACGGTGATGAAGAGTCTTTAGAGGCTCGTGATTTTTATAATCCTTTTTATATTGTTGTGATTGCAGGGAACAAAGAGATTGTAGTATGATGTTGAGTCTATGGCATCAAAGAAGAAATTATCACACAAGAGGATAAGAAAGGAAAATCAAGAGAGAAGTTTGTAGTGGAGTTATGTCTTGTTGGAGGCATAGAAAAAGAGAGCAACCCAAAAGTTGCAACAGTGTATAAAGAATAAAAGGAAGATGTGATTGTAGCAGTAGAGCATGACATTGTGGTTGGTGAAGATGAAGAAATGCTAGATGCATTGGAGAATGAAGGAGCCAAAGCTTTAAGTGGGATTGTAGTAAAAAGATAGACAAATGGTAAAAGTGTAGATCTGATAGAGGAACTTGCAGCAAAGGGGCAAGTAAATAATGAAGGTGTAAATGGCTTGATGGTTCCAGTTGCAACAGTGAAAATTCAGGAAGTATTTTTTTTTATGCCAGTGGGAGACCATGAAGATGAGTCAGCTTGGTGGAGACTTGATAAAGAGAATCGAAGGAGGAATTATGCACAAAAAGAAAGAAGCAGAGTAAGACAACATGAGAAGCTTCAAAGGCAACAATGCAAGTAAGAAAGTGTAGAATCAAGAAATTGGAAAGCGAGGAAGAATAAAGTGGAATTGGAAGATAACATTATGGACTCCATGTGCAGGAGCACATGATCTCTTAGTCACTTGGGGAGTTTGATGCAGGAGCATCCAGGGCCAAGAACAATCCTACATCATTTTCTGTGTTTGTTTTGAATAAGGGCTGAGGTTGTGAAGAGTCACGAAGATCCAAGTTTTTCTAACTCATGTCGTGTGGTTCGCAAGTTCCATAACCACCCAATTTAGTGACATAGCAATAGAGTTACATTGGTGGGCCTAATAGCTATATGTGAACAAGTCGCGGATTTTCATAACCCCACAACCTCCGATTAGAGGTTTGTAAGTTTTTATTTTTAGCGACAAAGCGATATTGGCATGACCGAAGTGTTTCGGTGTGACATTGGAGGAAGTCCCTTTGACGGGACAATAACCTTATTATTGGCAAGACATGGATGGATCGACAAGAGTCTGGGATAACTCTCCTCAATGGGGTAATAATGCGTAGGGAAGCATTGTTGATGAGACAATGGAGTATCACTGGAACATTGAGGAATGTCTCTTCGACATGGCAATAAGAGGGTATCCTACTAAGCAAGACCCAATCATGATGACATGGGTAATAGTGGTGACAAAGCCAACGCATGGCATGGAGAGATTAGGTAATCCACATCCTTGCTGTGGATTATGATGCAGTGATGTGCTGATGAAGTGGTATTAGAATGACATGCAGGCATAAACAAATGAAAAAATGACACATGGAAGGAATGAACCGAATGGTGACCATGGTGGATGGTGATGTCAGAAGTGTACACGTGGCAGTAGCCCGCTAGCCTCGCTAAGATGTTGGTGGAGCCCAAGCAAGATCCATGAGGTCAACGAGAAATGGTGCAAATTGCACGAGATAGATCAGATGGTGCTATTGAAAGGATGATTTATCGATGAGACAAAGTGGTGTCGGCAGGACTTTTAAGGATGTCTCTTCAACAACTTGATAACCTTCCTATTGGTGAGACATTGACATGTCGCCAGGACCTTGAAGAAAGTTTGTTCGACATTCTGCTAATGGTAGACACATAGAGATGGTCAATGGCGGTGGATGAAGAATGCGGTCACGACGCTTGGCGAAGCGATATTCGACAATTCCATATCGTTGTTGTGGAATACATATTCATTGGTCGATTTGGTGGAGTTGCTGATAACAATATTACAACATGGTGGTTTTGAAAGCTTATTGGATGACGATGGATACTATGACAACAAAGAAGGAATAACGACATGACCAACACAAAGGAGGAACATAGTATAAAGATATGGCAAATGATAGGGAAGAGGACAAGCAACTAGGAGTTCGCAGGGTGGATTGGTAAGAAGGGAGAGCCGACCAGAACAAGAAAAGAGCTAGGGACAAATTGGGGTGGTCTATAATAGATCTACAAATTGGCAGATGACTGTAGTGAGATAGCCCATGTGGCATTGTAATTCTGTAGTGTTGTTTTCATTAATAAAGAAAAGTGTTGGTCTCTCATGTTGTGAAAATTGATGTGTTTCAATTTGTGTGTGTGTGGGGTTTGAGTTGGCTACGAGATTGTGATGGCTTGATAAGGTCCTCCAGTCTCGACTATGCCACATTTGTTCCATTTTCTTGTCCTTCGTGCCTACTCTCTTGTGTCCATGAGTGTTTTCTTGTTTTCTTTCTTGGTTTTTGTTTTTCCTTTTTCATTTTGGTTTTGATTGGTCTTTTCGTTTTCTTCCCCCTCTTTTCTTTCTCTTGGTGCTTTATTTTCTTCTTGTTTTCCATCTCTTTTTCTTCGGTCCCTTCCTTCTTTCTTTAAAAATTTTAGTTTCTTTCTCGTTTTTAGTTATTTTTATGTTTCTCCCTACTTATATTTGAATTTTTTTTTTGTATCTTTTTGTCTCTTTTCTTTTTTTCTTAATATATATATATATATTCTATATTTCCTTTCTATTTGCTTTAATATTTTTATTTGTTTAATAACTTTTTTCCTTCACTTTTATTTGGTTCTTTGTTTGTCTTTTTATAGAGATACATATATATGTATATATGTATGTATGTATATGTTTTCATTTTTAAATTTTTCCTTATTTTTATGTGGTTGTTTGGTTGTCATCTTATTTGGCTATTATATATATACATATAACAGCCAAATAATATATATATATATATATATATATATACATACAAACAAACAGCCAAATAGGATGACAACCAAACAAGTATATATTTATATATATAAAATGGCCCCTTTTTGTTTTTGTGTTGGTTCTTTTATTTACTTTGGTTTGATTTATTTTCTTTTTTTTTATTTGTTATTTCTTCTTGGATTTATTTTCTTGTGTTCCTCTTTTTTGATTTTCTTTTTATCTCTCTCATTTTATTGTTCTTGGTCCTTTCTTCTTTTGCTTTGTCTTTGTTTTGGGTTGTTTAAGTAGTCCTTTGGTTTTTATCTTTATTACTATTCTTGTCTTGTTTTTGTTTTTGTTTTTTCCTCTTTCTCTAAGTTTTTTTTTTCATTTTTGTCTTTTATCCTTTTATTTTTAATTTCTTTTACTTTATTTTCTTCTATCTCTCTTTTCTTGTCTTGTCTATTTTTTCTTTTGTTTTTTATTGTGTTTTCTCAATTATTTAGTTATAGTTTAGTGTTTTTTTGGTTATTTTTTTCTTCTCTTTTATTTTTTTATTGTCTTGTTTGCCTTGGCCCACGTGCTTCCTTCCCTCTCTCCTCTTGGTCTTTTTAAGTTGGGTCTTGGTCTGCAATTGTCCATTTTTTTCTCCTAGTGCTCTTTGCTTTCATCCTGATGATAGATCACAGAGTGTGATCCGAAATGTTGATGCAAAAAATTCACACACAATCAAATCCAGAAATCACTTAGCAATGAAATAAATCATATTCATTCAATTGTGTAATATACATCACATTAACTTAATATGGATTAAGCATTTGATTTTTATTACAATATGCAATATACATAACATTAAAATTAAGAATTCATGAAATATTTCATACTTATCCGAAAACATATTGTATATCACATTAAAGGATTAATGGATCTTTGAAAAAATTATTATACATGAATTATATCACACTATTGTAATTCCATTGCCTTAAGTCTTTCCCTTTTTTAATTTATTTTTCTACTTTCATCCTTTTAAAGAAATTGTATTTAAAATGTATCGTAATTCTAATTTTGTCCAAGGACTTCACATGAGATGACCAAAAATGTTATAAGGGAAATGAGATGGAGTTATATTTAGAGATGCATCATCAAATGGAATCATAGAGTAATTGCCAAATTTCACCATAACATATGCTTATGGTTATGGTGGGTAGTTATAGGTTTGTATTCTATATTTCAATATATCTAAGACCTCCACTTACTAGTTTATGATATATGTTTGTTGATCATAAGTGTAGTATGTAATGACTATATGTATTTACTCAATCATCATTTCTTGCAATATCATATTTTTTATCTTCTATATTTGGTTTTTGAAATAATTTTGATCTTTCTAAATTTGTAATGACCAAATTGTATTGTATATATAAGCAAATAAATATTATTTTTAGTTTTATATAAAAATTTTAGTAACTATTTTAGTGTATATAAATATTGCCTCTAAAGTATCCTTTCTTAGTTCTTACATAGCCACACACCTTCTCTACATATTATATGGTGTTCTACACAATTCATTAGCTTTTTATAGTCACATTCTAGATCCACTAATGCAAGTTGATGTGTATTTCAAAGACATGGATGTTGGGTCTCATTTTGTAGTACTTATTACATATTTTTCATCATATTTTTTTATATGGTGAGGAGTGATATCTTACTTGTATGCTTTGTTGATATGGATCTCCCCATGGATTATGTGCATGGAAAATCAATTCAAATTATTTTTAGTACTATATTTCATGATCCTTTTTCCAATCAAGGGTATTTTTGGTACTCCCTATAACAAAAAAAATCCATGCACATGTGGTGAAACTTTATGTTGGAATTCGTATCTAGTCTAATGATCTTTTACTTTCAATATTTTTTATGTACATCTCTTTTAAAAAAATTATGTGACACATGCATATACAATATTACTCTACATGAGGGTAACACTAGTAGAATTTGGTGAATAAATGACTACGTGACAAACTTTTAGTCACAACAACTAACAATGACTAAATTCTACTAATTTTTTGCAACACAACTATAAATGAGTAAATAAATGACTAATTTGGTCATCGAGTAAAAAATTATTTAGTCACACAAATAAAAACTACTAAATAGTTAGTCACGCGAGTACAAATTAGATAAAATTTTAAAAATTTATTTGGGGAAATGATTGGCAGGAGTCATGTATTGCGCACGATTCCGCATTATTCCCATTTAGAATTTGGTGATTCTACATTATTTCGACCGTTTAGACAACTACATTGATCAGGCACATGAACTACACTGAGGCGCCTCATTTTGAGTTATAGAAGCTAGGCGCGTGAACTACACTGAGGCATTTTGAGTTACAATACTTGCATGGGTGATAAAGATTGTTTGGAGAGGACCTAGAGAATTCTGAAAAGGTAGGCAAGGACTTCAATGTTTGCTGCAAAGTATTTGAAGTTTGCAACGAACTAGGATTTGGGGACGCCCTCTACAGTGAATTAAGAGGTAATTCGAAACCCTCATTACATTAAACACAAAATCTATAGCTTTCTGATTGGAAACTTACAAAAGTTACAATCTACTACTCTTAATAATGTTCTTTTACAATCTTGCCACTATTCTACTTTATAATGTGTTCGAGCTAAATATAATAAAATTTGGGTGTCAGTGCCAAAATAGAATTTCCTCAAACAATTTTGATACATTTTCACTGCAAGCACAAACTATCCTTGTGCAAAGTAAACATGTGCTAGATTTACCCACACATCAGGAATTTGAACAAATATGTTTCCTATTGCAACTTTTTGTACCTATGTAAAAATTTCCTTTGCAATATCAAATTGACCCCTTTCAGCTAGCACAATGGCTGCCCCATTTGCAACATAAACATTTCCCGCTCTCTGTGCCAACACTTTACAATATAGTTCTCTATCCTTCTCAAGATGTTGTGCCTCCACCTTTGGATCCCTCCTCTCATTGCAAAAAGCTACAAAATAATTCCAATTTCTGGAAGTGAAATGTCAGCATAAGAATTCTTTGCATCTAATTCACTTTGTGCAGCTTTAATTGTTTCTTTTGCTTTAAGCCAGTCATCTATTTTTAGTTCCATTTTTCCAAGCATAGATAAAGCATTTGATGAGTTTTTTTCCACCTTGAGTGCATCTGGGCAATCAATTCTAGGCTTAGTTGTATCTCATTTTGATCCTGAGCCATGGCTGCAAGACGTAGATATGCATCCACATAATCAGGAAACTTGAACAATTTTTTTTTAATCCACCTATTTAGGACTATAAAATAAAAATAGATGAATTAATCTATTTTCAATTATAGGTTCTTTTAATCTAGAATCTGATAGAAAGATAAAGAATAACATTTTGAAGGGAACAAAAATGTTCTAAAATAAAGACTAAAATAGGTTGCCCATAAAAACAAGAAAGAGGAAAAATGAAAAGATAACATACAGATGATTCATTTGAGGTTTTTGATAAGATCTCATTTAACTATGTTAAATGGATTTGGAAGGGACAAAGCATATTTGATTAACTAAAATTTTGAGGTAGCTTATCCATCGTCATTGTATGCATCATCTTCTCTTGGAATCTGTTTCTACAATGTCTAGGTTTGGTTAAAGCTTAGGAAGCCTAGACATCATCATCATGTAAGGAAGCTAAGGTAGGGGAACAACTTCCTACACTAATCTTGGGAGGAGAAAAATGCAAAAATTTACAAATCTTTAATAGTTACAGAAACTTAAACAAAATAAACATAAATATCATGCATACCACGACACAGTGATTTATGTGGGAAAAACCCTTTCGATAGAAAAACCCCACACTCCAAAAGTAACCCAATATATTATTCAACAATCACAAAGATTAAAATATACTTGCAGAGCAAGCCTCTCATAGGAGTATCACCACTCGAAGATCAAGAGACAACATGACCACTATTAGACTCTTAGAATATATCACCTTCTTTCTACTGTAGTCGTAATACAATGCCCTCATAAAATAGAGTTACATTCTAGGGCAAGACAAACCAACAAAATATCTACCATTATATCTAAAACCTAATAAAAAACAGTCCATATTTATAATATATCCTTTATTTAATGTATGTCGGCCATTCTAGAAGTTTCCTGAAAAAGTTAATATGCTCACATTTCGCTTCGTGCTGCCATCGTATACACCTATCGGTGTAATTAGGAAACATATATATAAATATATATACATCCTATCAACAATAAACCACATATAATTACAAGATTGAGACATATTTTCCCAACAAATCTCCCACTTGTCAAACACCTTGCAAGAGCAACGTGAGGGTGTAAACATCGTCTCTTTAATTGCTAGTGGTCGAAAGGCCCATAGTCTCTGAACACCATCCAAACTTTTCTGTGCTCACAGGCTTAGTTAAAGAATCAATAAAATTCATCAAAGTCTTTACCTTAACCAGCTTCACCTTGCCATCTTCGACCATATCTCTAACAAAATGATATTGTACATCAATGTGCTTGGTCCTAGCATGAAATGTCCGGTTCTTGGCTAGACATATCACACTTCGACTATCACAATAAATTGTCATTTCCCCTTGTTTTATTCCAATATTTGAACATAGTCTCTTAATCCAAATGGCTTCTTTACAAGCATGAGTAGCTTCCATATACTCTACTTCAGTAGTAGACAAAGCAACCACAACTTGTCGCTTACTCATCCAAGTAATTGCACCACCAAATAAAGTAAACACATAAGCACTGGTGGATTTTCTGCTATCAACATCACTTGCCCAGTCTCACAAATATCTGAAGACTCTTTAAATAACTGCATCCCAATGAACTCTACTAGGATTAGACATATATCTGGAAAGAAATCCCACTGCTTGGGTAATGTGTGGTCTAGTACAAACCATAACTTACATCAAACTTCCAACTGCACTTTGGTAAGGCCGTATGCTCATGTCTTCCATCTTTGATGGATATGTTGTACACTCTAAAATAGATAACTTTGTTCCAACTAAAACAAGAAAACACAATGGTCTACAATCCTGCATAACAAACCTCTATAAAATTGAGTTGGCATACTTACTTTAGCCAAGCCATAACTTTCTGTTCACTCTATCTCTTTTAATTTCCATGCCAAGAATGTGTTTAGCTGCACCAAGATCTTTCATTTCAAATTTAGTAGCATGTTGAGATTTCAATTCTGAAATCATACCTTTCCCTTTGCCAATAAATAACATATCATCAACATTTAATGCAATAAACAAGAAACAATCACCATTAGTTTTATAATAAACACAATGATCTGATTTAGAAGGATCGAATCCCAAACTCAACACATATGTATCAAATTTATGGTACCACATCCTAGGAATCTGTTTAAGCCATACAAAGTTTTCTTCAATTTGCAAACCAACTTACTTTTACCTTTCACCACGTAGTGCTCTGGTTGTGTCATATAAATTCCTCCTCTAGATTACAATGAAGGAAATAAGTTTTCACATCCATTTGCTCAACCTCTAAATCATAAGCAGCAGCAATAGAAAGCAAAAATCTAAGGGATGCCATTTTTACAACAGGAGAGAATATCTCACCATAATCAACACCCTCAACTTTAGAGTAACCCTTCGCAACCAACCTTGCTTTATACTTCTCAATACCTCCATCTGAACCAATCTTTTTCTTGAACACACATTTACAACCAATAGGTTTTCATCCTTCAGGCAATGGTACAAGATCCCATGTATCATTCTTTTTCAAAGAGGTCATTTCTTCATCCATAGCAATCTTCCAGGATTCTACATCATTCATACCTAGTGTCTCTTCTACAGATCTAGGTTCATCCATGTTAGTATTCAAAGCAAAAATACATCTCCAATCATCAGGTGAATACCTTTCAGGTGGTTGTCTATGTCTTGTAGACCTACAAAAAAGTTGAGTTGGAGATTCTTCCTCCTCTTCTAAAGATCTAGAGCTAGATGAGCTCTCCTTAACCTCTTGTCTATCCTTGGGCATCGATTCAAATTTCTTAGGTGTAGGAGGAAATTGAATCACATCTTCCTGTTTACTTTGTTCTGGCTGCAATGTAATAGAAGAAGGCTTAGTTTCTCTAAAAATTACACTTCTACTATGTATTACCTTCTATGTAATAAGATCCCAAAGCTTGTATCCTTTTACACCATAATTGTATCTGATGAAGATACATTTCACAACCTTGTTCTCCAACTTTGTTTGCTTCTCCTTTGGCACATGTGCATATGCCTTGCAACCAAAAACTCTAAGATGTATCAATGAAGGCTTGTGACCCAGCCATGCCTCTATAGGCATTGTTGATGCCAAAAATTGACAAGGTAACAGTGTCTTATGGGGAACTCAGTTTATCGGGGACCTTTTGCGCTAAACTGAGTGACCTCCAGATTTTTAAAGAAGCCGGTTTCTTCTATAATGGGGATTTGGAAAGGGAAAAGGAAACAAATATAATAAAATAAAGTCTAACCTAAGGCTATTCGCCAAGACTTAATGATAGGCACGATAAATCATAGATCTAAGGGCCCAATTGGTATTTATAATGTTCCAAAAACACAGAAACTGAAGATTAAAGTATAGATAATCCATTAATTGACATAAAATAACATTGTATACATTCCTACTGCCAAGAAGAGTCTTAAGACATAATCTAGATCAACAAACTTGCATTCAATATATATAGAAGTTCTCAAATGAAATAGCCAGACAATAGCAGCATAGTTTAAAGTTTAATCAAATAGCATAAAAGAATAGAAAGGCTAAACAATTGGCACAATCTGAAAGTCTTTTGCAATAAAAACAAAACAGTAATAAAGGCCTGGTGTCTTTTCCTAAAATTAGTGTTCCTTCAAAATCTAAACCCTTCTCTCAAAGCAGAGAGAAGTATATATAGCTGAAAACTCCCATCGCCTTGGAGAGCAGTAAAAAAAAAGATTTAAAAAGATTTGGAAATGATGTAGAATCGAAGATTCCTTTCAGTCGTTGCAACATAAAGACTTCAAGCCAAAGCATCTGGTTGCTTTGGTCCAGGTGCATCCTCTGCAAATGATGGTAGTGGTCCAGTAGAGCCTCGTGCAGACAAGCATTGCCCTTTGAGGTAGGCGGTTAAAACATGTGGTAGAAGTTGCAGCTTGTGGTTCACTTCATCCTCGGCATTGAAGTAGTGTGCGCAGAAGAGACGCGTGGCAATATTTTGCTACCCGCGGTCGTTATTTCATCCTTTCACTAAAAGCTTGCATAGAGCAGACACGTAGAAAAAGTGCATCGCAGACACTGATCACTAGTACAAAAACAACAATATATGACTAAATAAACTACTAAAAATTGCATATAAATGACTAAGTTTGGTCACGTGACCATTTGTAGTTTATTGCCGGTCATTTATAACATGACCAAATTTATGACTAAACTATTTTAGTCATTTATTTAGTCATTGAATTAGTCATTGATTTGTTCATTGATTTAGTCGTTAATTTAGTCATTGATTGTTGTTAACTGGTCATTTATTTAGTCATGATAGTGATTTATTTAGTCATTAATTTAGTCATTGATTGTTGTTGTTCTGGTCATTTATTTAGTCATGGTAGTCATTTATTTAGTCATTACTTTAGTCATATATTTAATCATTAATTTAGTCATATATTTAATCATATATTTAGTCATATATTTAGTCATTAATGTAGTCATTACTTTAGTCATATATTTAGTCATTACAAATAAAATATAACTTAATTAATCCTCACAAATTAATGCATATAAACTTCAAGTATCATAGATATTCAAATGTTGAAGAAGCACCATGAAATGAAGACTAAAATGTTTGAACAAATATGATTGATCAGACATAAACACAAACAGATTATGAATCAAAAGGAGCCACAACTCAGTATTTATGAGTGGAGAAAAAACCACTTTGAAAATTTACTTTATTAAACCTCATTGGCAAATCAAAATCGCATTGGTTACATTCAATGTCTCAGTGACACTGTACAACTTACAGACACTATATAAACATAATACTCCTATTTTCATATACTTATACTGGTTTCCCCTTCCTTAACTGTAGTCCTTTTGGAAGGGCAACGACTTCCTATAAGGGTTCGACCCATTTAATCCCCTTGCAAATCCATAGCTTTCCCGCCGCTATTGGTTTCAGCTCCTCCAAACTCTTCCTTGCTGGTATTCACCTTTCACTTCTCCAATTTGGAGCTGCACCCTGAAAATAAGGTTTTGAAATTTGCACATCAAAAACTCAAAAAAGTCAAATAATATAGAGAATAAAATTCAAACATTTTCTTTTCCTTTTCCAACTATGGAACCCTAAACTTAGGCACTAGGTATAATGTTTCCTAGTTATCTCTTACAATTTTTAAAAGGATGAATATATGCAAGACAACAAACAAATAGACAATATTCAATTAGCCATATACAACTACCTTATTCCTGAATAGCTGATCAATAGCTTGATTATTGATTGCAAATTTGTAATTGATATGCTTGAAAGTGTCCTTGCCTGTGTGTGAATTGGAGCTTTGGATGAGGATATGAACATCCATCAAAAGCATATTTGGAAGTAGATTTTTATCACATACAACAATTCTCACATGAACTATAAAAATGCATCATTATATTCTTAGATCATTTGAGTTTGGTCCATTGATAAAAATGAAAGCCTCAAATAGAGTACTCCAATTTGAAAACATACTGATACAAATTAAATACCTGGCTGATTTGGATCAGCATAAGGGAGTGAATGAACTCGCTTTCCACCTATACTACCACTTGGAGCCACATGCTCAGAAGACACATCTATAAATTCTCCAGAGACCTGCACAAAGTAATTGTGATTCATATCTCCTCTGCACAAAAGGCTAATGGATAGAAGTTGAAACTATGCTAGACCTGTTACAACTTTATCCCACGGTTTTCAAATGCATTCCCCACTCTAGGAAAACACCATACACCCAACTAAAAATTAACACATGAAAACATAATAAACATGAAATTTGTAGAGTTTGTGATATACTAAACTAGCACTTGCACCAAAAGGGGGTGCAAGGGTTACGCCGATAGAAAAGTATATGTAAGTTAACATGGTAAGGAGGCATATTCTTTATTTTGCTTTCAGATCTGAAAGTTAAAGTATAAAAACATTTATAGACAATGCAGCCTAAAAGCTTGTTCAATCTAATTTATATGAAAAAGAACCCTTGAATGTATAAACAAAGATGGTACAAGCTAGAGTGGAATTACGTGGCAAAGGTTAATATAATATCCTACGTTTAATATAAAAAATAAAATTAATTTATAATCAATTATAATTAATGTTTACACAAATAAATTTATTAATTAAGTGACAACAATCCAAGCCTTTTTGATTGGCCAAAACAACCATTTTAATTTTATCATCTCCAGATTTTGACTTAATATACTCTTAAATTTTACCATTGTCAAAAAAAATCCAACTTCCAAAGAAATAATTTCAGAATAACATAGAGGTAAAAGTGCACTGCAATCTATACTTTGTATCCATTTATTCAATTCTTTTAAATCATGAAAGATGCTTAACAAAAGAAAATTTCATAGTTAAAGTTAAAAGATGCTATATTATGTACAAAAGCATAGTATGCCTAAGGGGTCATTCTTACCTGCAAGCATTTTTGCTAAGAAGTCTGCAAACTAAGAAAACTATGCTACTGAAGCATTTTCCATTTAATGAACTTGTCTTCAAGATTAATCAAGCATGTCAACAATGTTTTTCAAACATAAATGTTCCATAGAGTTGCCCCACCTTCAACTCAGTAGCTCAATGTCAACCAAACCCATTATAGGATATTTTTCCTTAACAAGTTCCTATAAATCTGATAAAAACTATGCATGACTTATTGTTCAGGTTTTTAAGATAACTAATTCATTTCATACAAAATCCTTTTGAGCAGGAAACAAGGATAAATCCATTGAAAAGAAGAGCTCATCTTTATGAAAAGGTCAAATCTCGAGGAAAGATGTAGAAGTAGCCTTCCTCCAGCTAAATACCAAAGTTGCATTGAGAGACCAACGTAAATTACAATATCTCAAGCTTTTGGTGCCAATAAATATATACACTAAAGCAACAAACATTTAGAACAAGCTGCAATGTCTCAAGCTATTCATGTTGTTAAATCTATACACTAAATCAGCAAGTGTTTAGAATAATTTACAATATCTCAAGCTTTTGATGTTGATAAATATGTATGCTAATTCAGGAAACATGTAGTAACATTCATTTACTTAACCGATAGGACAAAAATAGAAAATAAAACTCAAGTATAATCCAAATTTTTACTAACCTTTCAATAGAGATCTTTCACCAATCTAAATCTTTCCTCTTTGAGGAGTATCGTTTTAGACCTGTTACATGTGCTGGAAGGCCCTCCTGGAGCTAATCCATTCCCTTTTCATTTCATCTCATTCACTACATAATAGCCATTTGTGTGCAACCAAGATCTTTTGCAATAAATATTATCTGATGCCTAATTTCTGTAAACTTGCATATTTTATGATAATAGAAACTGTTGGAAGTATTTTTTAGACAATGATTGGCATCGTCAATTTTTTGTTTTAACTGAAAACAATATAAAGACTCTATGAATTCATCCTAAAGCTATACCCTCAATACCATTGTTGAGTTGAAACAGGATAAAGGAAATTATATAACATCAATATTTATTCTTTCACTTTTTTGGACAACATTAAAGATACAAAGGAATTGACTATTTATGTGATAGTTGCTACCCTTTCATCTGAATCAGAATGTATATTTTGCTCATATCTTAAATATGGACTAAAAGACGATCTGTATAAAATTATAAATGTAAATTGCATTATTTTCTGTTACAAAGTACAACAAGATAACTCATTCTTTCAATGACATTGGATATTGAGAAAATTTGGTACCAAGATTTTAAAGAACAGAGGTACTACATATGCCCATCAAAGACCACCACACACTCTATAACCAGGAAGATAGGGAAAATTACTTGAGATCCCACTGTCTGTGATATAATTTGCCAAATTTTCATGAACCTTCTCTCCATTCAAGGTAGGGACTCTAATAGCAAAACTACTGATAAACAGATAATTTAATGGAAAAATTATCTTGTATATGCATATTTTCAATTCAAACTCCTGATGAATGTGAACTGTTTGATTTTGTAATTCACAAGGAAAAATTGTCCGAGATTATTCAGATAGCTTCTGAATTAGGCTGAAATATAACGCTTTGTACTTTTTGTTTCCAAAACAGATTTCAACTCAAAACAACCTGCTAGGATTTATTGTCACATAGCACCTATGCTTCTAAAACATTTTTTCCAGAATTTATGTTTTCAGATATCTATTTTCCATTTGCTTATTTGTGAAAATTAAAGAAATGAACATATCTGTCCAAGACCAGAACTTGTTTCATATATTAGATGCCTATCAAAACTGTATTTCAACAAAAAAAATTAACATTAAAATCTTACCCTTTGGAAATGGCAGACATTTATGTCACACAATACAAGATCCTTTTGTTCCCAAATAGCTCTTATTCATGTTTATATGCCCAACCATTGTCCTTGAGATAAGCCCTTACAGCTACTTTGATGGCAAAATTGGGTATAATTTGATCGGCTAGCAGTGGTGCTCAGGTAACTGGATCAAACTCTCCAACCTGGTACAAATTGCATGTTTGAAGTTAACACTAAACACAAATGCAACAACAAGCAATGTCAGGTGATTTGGAATCTGCATAACCACCACCAACAACAATTTAGATAAAATTGTTGAATAAAAAACAAAACTGATTCTGCTGGGAAGAAACAAACAGTTCATTTTATTTCTTCACAACAGCTATTGCACTAACAAATGCATTAAGTAATATCACCTCTGATGGTGTATCACACTGAGCTGCCTTATCAAACACTTCGGAAAGAGTGTGGCATCTTTCCATGTACGTTGCGCTCAAATACTCAGCTCTTTTAGACCTCCTAATCCTTTGCTGACGTTCTTGTGCTTGAGCTCTTCAAATTGAAAAGTTATGTCTGCCTTTTTTATTTGAAAGTTTACCGACTATAGATGGAATGGTCCCTTCGAATAGGTTTGCTACTAGGCTTATTGTCACCAAGTTTTTTAGGCTACTAAACATCTCAGTTGCTGCATTTTCCCAAATTCCAGGGGCATTCTGCTGCTCAGTTGGTTGTTACCCAAATCCAACACTTGTAGCTCCAATTACCTATTGAGCTGGGTATTTCTCCAGCGAGTTGGTTTCCCCACAAATACACTCCTTGCAACTCTGACAGCCTTCCAAACTCCCATGGAATTGGTCCATTTAAGTGGTTCTCAGATAGCTGCAACATTTGGAGATGAGTGCAATTTGAAAGGGCAATAGGGAGCGATCCTATTAATTTGTTGTTGCAAAGATTAAGCTACTTTAGGTGACTAAGCATACCCAACTCAGCAGGAATACCAACTTGGAGTCTCTTAAAGTCCATGATGATTAAAAAGGACATGTTTCCTAAAGAAGGTGGAATAATGCCTATCAATTTGTTTGCTCCTAATGTCATGGTTTCTAAATTTGAAAGAATACTAAATTCAGAGGTAATGCTTCCATTTAAATTGCTAAACGAAAGAAAGATGGATTGTAAAGAGACGATGGAATGGGAACTTCCAAATAGTTTTGAGACAACTTAAGCTTTCTCAAGTGAAATAGCCTTCCAAGTTGATACAAAATATGGCCCTCGAAGCTATTATTTATGAGAGCAACTACTCTTAAAAGGAAGGAAAGATTTCCCACTAAGGAAGAGATAGGGCCAAGTAATCCCTTACTTGTGAGATTCAAGGAAAACCACACACTGTAGAGCATGTAATACCAGTCTAGTTGCATAAGGTGTGATTGGGAGACCAATCCAGTTAGGAATTATATGGATTAACAGAGGTATCAACTTTGAAACCCATTAGAGTTTAGCAATCTTCTCCCTTGAATTACCTCAAGATTCTGCACAAAATTGTGTTGTGCCGTATACAAATGCCCATTGTTGTAGAAAAGAAAACGGTTAATGGGGTATTTGAAACTGGATTAAATTTCCAAGAAATATTATACTCTAAAAATCTGAACAGATATTGAAAGATAAATTTAGGGAAAAAAACAAAAAACAAACAAGAAAAGTTGTGGGCAACCTACCAGAAAGGAGATTAGAAATGACGACCCGTTTGGTGTCATTTTTGGGATGAGATCTCGCCAAGATTCTCTCCTCATTTTTTTGTCCATTCTCCTTTCTTAATACTTGGATCAAGATGATTACACCACCTGAAGATTTCAACCACAATCCAAGAAAATAGACAGAAAAGAATCATGTGAAAAATTCTTCTATTCTTGATTGATACCCACCCAAACCCACCAAAATGGATCTTTTCTCTTACTAGGGTAATAAAATAATGGCTCCAGCCTCGAGTCTTATTTGGTCTACTTGGTGAGAGCTTTCTTGTTGCAGCTGTCAAGGGCGTGCATACCGCCTGTACAATATGACTATAATAAAAGTTCCAACTGTTTCATCAAAGATAAGCTAAACAAAATGACTACCATTTTCGACGGCGTGCATACAACGGAAATAGCTATATACCGGTGGGAAATAAAATTGTTTACCGATAGGAAAAAGTTGTATACAGGCGTGAGACAGGTTTTGTCTCAAAGTTCATTGTATATATAGCCTATTGGCTAACAAGCTTCTGGTAAAAATAACATTTAATATCATTGACAATCTAGATCACAGTCAATGATCCATCATCAAGATTAAAGAAAAGTATCCTAATGATGGATCACAGAGTATGAACTAGAACGTTGATGAAATTAAATGTACAATTTTTTTTAGCAGAATCTTGTTATAAATGCAAACACATATTCAGCCCATCTGGTCATATCTAGCAAGGGCATACATTACAAAATCACCTATATATACTATAGATGCATTTATTAATTTTACTGTTCTGAAATAAATCTACACTAATGGTAAGCTCCAATGACAATTTTAGGCATTGAAAATGAAGGTGGCTATCACACTTTCCTCAACAGTTACTATACATCATACCAGTTTCCCATTAGTGAGAAATGGAAATTGAGAATGGAGATCCTGTCTAGAAGAAGTAACTGAATCAACTTCCTCTCCTCAACCATACATCTACCACTGCATCATTGCTTCAACTCTCTCTTGCTTCATATTTTTTCATACTTGAGAGTAGTTGAACTCATTCTCTAAATCATCAACATCATCTTCTTCCTCATCACCTTCCACCCTTGGATTGCCTATCAACAATAACAAAAAAACATGATAGAAAAGCTCCAGGAGTACAATGTCCAATTTCCATTATCTATTTTGTATTTTTCCAAAGTTGACTCTTGCATGTGTATAATATTTTTGTAATATAGGATTTTAGATTAAAAAATATCAGAGAGCATCCACTGACCTTTTTTCCTTTTGTATCTGGTCTTGCACTGAGGACATGACTTGTTTACTTCTTTACGCTCATATTCATAGTAGGGTCTACAAACTGGAAATGCACATTCATTGCATGGTACAAAGAGCTCCCCATCAGCTATCACCCCCACATTATCTCCACATATATGACACTTTTGGCCATCCAAATCTTTCAGAGGCTTCAACTGCATGCACATGTCCACCTCTCATTAGGAACACAGTATAGACCTACCAATTTGTCGAGATTGACAGTATAGGAAGCATTGGTTTATAAGACCCTCACTAAATGATTAAAAAAACTACAAAAAAAAAGAGCTGTATGTGAGTTGGAGTCCCTACCTTAAGCAGTTCTAGGTGTATGGAAGATAAAATTTTGCACAAACTATTCTTGCAATGATCTAGAAAAGTGAGAAGGATCGTTGGAGCTCTGTCTTTTTTTGATAATATAATCTTAGTCAATTTAAGAATATACATTGAATGAACAACTAATGATGGCTTAAATACATGTAGATCAAAAGAGTTATTTAAAAAAGACTTCTTGAGTCTGCACAACAACACCCTCCTTTCAAGACTTCTTAGAAAGGGAACGCTGAAATAGTAAGAACTAGATAGACCTCTAATTTAAATTTTATTTACCACTCAAAGCTAGCACAGTAGCATTGCATTGAACTGAATCCCTACATCAAGCTAACTTTGTGAGATAATATTTTATGTAAGACACTTTGTAACAGGAAAGAAGATGCCTATACTTTAGAAACCAAGCAGAAAAACTTTGAAACATCACTAGATTTTGACAAGAGATTATGATTACTTTAGAGCACTACCTATATGTATAAATGATATTAGTTAGTGCAAAAGTGAACATAAAAGAAATGTGTTTTTAGATATGCCTATTTCACAAATCACAATTTCAACTGTCCTTTTGTATTTTGTAATTTTTTGGATATTATGATTTTATCTCAATAAAAATCGTTGGCCCATTATGTGGTCCAGTAGATACCAAATTGAGTTCATTCCATTGGATAATAGATGGCTAGAAAGGTTGTCAACCGCATGATCATAGAGCCCCCTCAAGATACAATACTCAAAACATCCACATATGGTAGAATTTAGAGATATGCCAACAGTGCAAAGTTAGAGATACACATAAATAGAACAATCTATATGTTCACTAAAGAGAATTACTTGAAAAATATTGCTTCTCAGTCTTTCAAATGCCTACTATCAGTAGTCTAACAACATATGTTCAATAAATCACATGTTCAAGAAATGTCAAATGGACAAAGAATTGCATCTTCAAATCAACTTCTTATTCGAAAGGAAAATTTACATGGAAACAAGTGCTTTGCTATATAATAAGATGCTATGGATTATAGAAGTAATTAATTATCAAAAACTGTAATAGAATTTTTTGTAAATGCTTTTCTAGATTTTCATTTAAATACATAATATATCAAAGTGCAAAACTTATAGAGCTAACATTTGAAAGAGTTGTAATTTGAGTTTCCATCAACATTGGACAAACAAGAGTCCATAAAAAATCAATTGTTGACTTCAAATCCCAAAAGAAATGCCTTGACCATTAAAATGATACTGCCTTTGTTAAATATCATTGATGGTGTTGATCTTTAAAGCAAAATAATGCTTGATGATAGGTAAGGTGGTGTTGATGGGGGAGTGTTTGGCATGCTAGTGTATTAGTTTCTAAATTGAATGAAGCATCGCTTGAGTACGGTTGAGGATTTTTTCTCCAAATGGATGGTTTTGACTCTGTAAATACAAATGAGAAACTATTAGATCTGTTAAAAAAATCCACAAAGACTAAAAAAAAAAAAGCTTCCTAAATTTATTACAAAAATCCATGAAATAAAATTGGAACATGAATGGAAGTTGAAAAAAATATGGAAAACCATGTAAGGAATAGAAAAAGGATGTCTAATCTTATTACAACTCCTTGCTTTCAAATCACAGACTAGAAAATCATGTGGGTAGAAATGGGAGCGATCGTTACAACAAGTAGCAGATTCATAATGAATACCCAATGCGCAATTGTCAATGTTGTAGGTAATCATCTTTGAAAAGCTTCCAATATAAACATCATGTTTATGATTTATGTCATTTCTCAAGGTTAACAGCCTTAAGTGGTTTAGTATAAGATACCAGATCTAGAGTGATTGGATCAGTAGTCAATTTAAATAGTAGAAACATTAGAAAACCTATAGATCAAGACAAGGTTAGATGAAATGCTCCAAATCAATTCTCCCAGTCATATTTCAGGTCCAACAAGGACAAGTTCAGTAGTTACCAACACTAATTAGAACAATACAGTCCTCCCCTTCAGAGAGCTTTGTGCTACTTCAACATAATGGGCTATAGTATATGCAACCACTCCCTAATTAGAGAACGACATTTGCAGGGAAACATATTGCTTAGAGTTTCTAGATGACCCACATAATTGTTTTTGATTCAACATTTCAATTGAATTGCATCATTCCTCAACAAGAACATGCACACAAAAGAATGGGCTTGAAATGTTCTGAGTAACTACAATTACATAGACCACCTAGAAACTATGAGAAACACTCCAAAACAGTTGAGGAACCCAATACAAAACCATCATAACTATGTCATGTCAAGAAGCCATAATTCCCAAGGAAGCCCCTAGCTGATGCAAAAGATGAGTCCCACCCATAAATATGAAAATTGCATCTATTGTCATTTCAAATATCTCAAAACTGCTAACAAAACAAACATGACTGTAATTGGAAAATGCAGGCATGGCCAACAAAAGGAGAAGTATGCTCTACCACTGTCACCCTAGGAATCCCAAAATTGCATCCTAAGAAGCTAGGATTCAGAAAACAGTTTTGAGTTGATGCAAAAGATGAGTGACACCCATGTCGATGAGACCTGCAAGTATTGTCTTTTTGAGGAACACAAAAGTATTGACACAACAAATATGACTGTAATTTAAAAAAGCAGGCATGGCCAATAAAAAGTAGGCTTTTCTATTATTGCGTCTGTGGTGTGGTTTGGCCTTTCTGGAGTGATAGTGGTAGAGCTCTAATTTTCCTTTGGTTGTGATTGCTTTTACTTTATTTTTAGCAGACGTGAACTCCTTGAGAATACACATTTTCCCCTTTTGGTTACCTAGAGAATCAAGGATCTAGGTACCATGTTTTCTAATGCACACACATTCTACATTATGCCTTTGTTGAACATGCCATTTTGGCTTCCCTATAGTGACACTATTGAAACTTTCTAGAAAACTTGAAACTATCCTAGCATGGTTGAAAAACTATGGACTAATGGACTATATAAGATTCCAAAAAAACATTACCCCACATAACCCTCATGTTGTTTAAAAACTATGGCCCAACAAGGACTGAAACCAACAACCTTCCAAAAAGGTATCTACACCCCGTATACTCAGCATATTCTATAGATGAGATTCCATGTAGGTAGCTTAGATTCATGTTTTTCAAGGGAAAACGATTTTGTGTAAGTGTAACAGTGGCAAAAAATTATATTTAGGCTTTGTTCCCATACTAGAATTACACCACAAAAACTCACAATTAACCCCAGTAATCACCACCTAATTCATTTTCCATGCCATTGCCCGAGTTTTCCAAAAAGTGGTTCTGAAATTTATGTGTATAAATATCAAATTTTTAGCTCATTTCTAACACCTAGGAGAAGAAAAATAAACAAACAGGAAGATTGGAAAAGTCCAGCTATTTAGGTTAAACTTTGAATAAATTGTTTTTAAATTAAAATTTTGAACACTACTTACGATTTTTCATTTAATTATACCCTAATGAGGTTTCAATATAAAACATTGGGTTGCTCCTAAATTTTGAACACTATTGAAGGTTTTTCTTTTTATTATACCCTAAAGAGGGTTTATCTTTATAAAATATTGGGTTGCCCCAAAAATAGTAGGTTGTGTTTGATGAAATCAATATGGCACTAATCTCTTAGGACGAAGAATATATTTTTTAAATTTTTTATATAGACCCTCCCAAGTAAAAGTAAAATATTTGTTTTTGAAATGCTAATTGTTTTTTACTTTTTTAAATAGTTAATGCTTTTTTATATATTATTTTTATTTCATAATCTCTATGCACTATATTTGACATCAAATAAAAAAATCAATAAAAATAATCTTGTACAAATATAATATTCATGTTTTAGGTACCCTAGTTTTTGCCCAGTTTTTTCTATTTTAAATCTAGGTGGAACTTAATTCCATTTTCCATTTACACCTTTTCCATGCTTGTCAATGCCATGCAAATGGAATGCTAGTATAAGGGCCCGTGGAGAGAATGCTTGATAAAATTAATCATTAAGTGTTGTTGAGAAAACTAAAATGTGTCCAATGCAGGTATCTTGAACTCCCATTTTTTAGTAATAGTGATTCTATGAAAGTGTATCGTTGGACGAACTGGAAAAATTTGGTTGTGTACCCACAAAGGGGAGCTAGCTAATATTTCTCAGCAGGTACTGTTCAGAAGACTAAGGAGCCTTTTCAAAGCCAAAAGTTCCTTGTTTTCTTAATTTCTTTCCTATTAAGAAATCTTAGGTAGAACCGAGGAATTTTGGATGAGAAATTATAGTAACTATATGCAATAGAAATCAAAACTGTAAAAATATCATGCAAGCTACTTATTGGTTTTTTAAAGGCTGAGACTATCCCATGTTATTATTTAATAAGCACAATGCATATTTTGGAATCTTCCACACTGATTAATGACAAATTTGTCACATGGCTGCACATTTTAGTCTTCCCTCCCTTTTTATTTTCCTTTTCAAATTTTACCCCAAAATTTAGTAATTCCAAAACCTCAATATAGTAGCAATTACTTAAAATAAGAAGGAAAAAAATCAATAGATTGGTAGTTTCATAAAATAAGCAGGTAAAAAAAATCATGAGTTTACTATCCACAAATAATCTCCTAAAAAGTTTGTGCAGTGGCTCCTAGTAAATTTAGCTAATAGCTAAGTGGCTAAATGGTACCTTACTGTAAGTAGGCGGAGGAATATTTCACCTCTTTCCCAACACCAGCTTTGCAACTACATAGGTGGATCTCCTCTTTTACAATGAAAAACTCATTTTAATTTTGTAGCTGCATTTTCATTTTTATTTTTTCCATGGTACTGTCCTCAGAGTAAAAGATAGATGCCTAGGGTACTTCCATGCGACCATTTCCAAAGATAATGTGGGAACAACCATACTTTGTAAGGTTTTCAGAATTTTAATAAGAAATTTTGTTCTGACACTAGGTATCAAGAGAGGGGGAACTTGAGATTTCCCAGAAGAGCAGAGGAGTTTTTAGGTTATTGATCTGCCAGGTAGCAACCATTTCTTGATGTAATTCTTTTTCCAGTTTCTCCAAAAAAAACTATAAAACAAAATATTTATTCTCATTTCCTTTAAACAATTGGAAGCCAAAAGGTGCTTTGTAATTGGCACAAGACCATATTCATACAAACTAGCCTTAACATTTCTAGGCAGCAGCAGCTAAGAAATTAGAAGCAACCCTTCCACGAGACCAGTACCACAACCAAAATTGTACACACCCGAGTGGAGGGGATCCTTCCATTGGGACCACCAGCCAAGCCAAAAATGGCCATGCCTAAATGGAGTTACCCTATTAGAGTGGCTCTAAAAGGTAAACAGGAACCAAAAGGTACACAAATAAACAAATAAATAAGTTTTCACCACTATCACTCTAGAAAATTCTCACCTGTAATGCAATTAATGTAGAAATTTTTTATTTTTTAAATTCCTATTTTACCCAAAATAGATCTAATACTAAAAACCCATGGACCAACTGGTCCTTAAATCCAGATTTCCCAACATAGCTTGAACCTGCTACCCAACCCTGTTTTCATTCTACTGATAAGGCAGAATATTGCAGCTTCCTGCATTACCTATATTTCAACTCAGGCATTGCACGTTACAACCCTGATGTTGTCAATACAATATCTCTACTTCATGCAAAACCCTATTCTTAAAAATCATCTGCCAGCTAGAAGTCTAGAACTCAAACCTACAATTCCCAACACAATGAGATCCGACATAACCAACACTCTTAATCACCAAACACAAAATTGGTACTGTTTTAACATCTCATATTATCTGCCACACCCTTAATGATATAAAAAATCCATTAACCATCTAAGACCAAACCCACAATTTCCATCGCAAAGCCGACCCTCATTCGACCAACACAACATATACCCACATTACACCTACCCAGCCCAAACCCACTTTACACCTACACAACACTAGAATTCTTAAACATGCATCATATTTCAACTACATACATTACCCTCCGTGGCCATAGTTCAGTTGAAAAGAAAAATTTCCCCCACCCTAGGTATATATCCCCTCTACCATTGTCCTAGTATTTTCTAGTTTAGAAGAAACATACACCAAATTAAAAAGATGGATATAACCCAAGAACAAGGCAATTGTATCCCTAATTCCTAAGGCACCCAAAACAAAAAATGAGCATGAGCAAGAAGAGTTTTCCTGTAATTCATCAACCCGAAATAAGCACATACAAATATTTAAAAAATATATATACAACCCCAGAAAATAGTATAATTCATGCCCATATGTCTTTCTTAAAATTTCTCAATGAAAGTTCACAGAAAATAGAGAATGTGGATGCATTTAATAGTGTTTATACACTATTTAAATTTTCTAATTCCTAAAGATTCATTGCCAAAAACGATGTGAGTTCACCCAAAAGCTAGATATTTGAACCCTTATTATCTCGGGAAGCCGCAAAGAGACAAACATACCTTATTCACAATAGGGTGGCATTCAAAAGAATAATACACAACAGACAAAAAAATCTAATTCCTTGTTTTGGTATCCTTAAACAACAAGACACATAAACAAACATAATTCAATATAGGGGTCCCTCCAAAATACAAACCAATATTCCCTCCAAAATACAAACCAGTAAATTATACTTCAATAGCAATGGAAAAAAGATTCAAGTGATTGACCCATCTACATTGCTCAATACACAAAGAAAATCATTATAAATAAAAATATTCTGCAATTGAAAACAAAAAAAAAACTAGAAGAGTAAAACATTAGGCAAATGACCCACAAAAACATACATACCAAGAAAGCACATTAGGTAGATGATCCACAAAAATATACATACCAAGAAAGCTATGAAGGAAAACTGAAGCTCTCCAAGAAGCAACTCTTCAGATCCTCCATATTTTTGTTCCAAAAGCATGTCCAATAGTTGTGTCTGAAAAATGAAAAAAGAAGTTATAAACAAAGATATATGGCTCAGACAGGGAGCATGCCATAGTGAGAATTGTTTCTATGGTAGTTACTAGGAAGAGATAATCTACATATGCTTTATAGCAGAGTACAATGATGGACATGTTATACCCATATGAATAGTCATTTTTCAAGGAAAAACAGTCATTCTTCACCTAGTGAGTCCTCGTTGATGAGGGTTTTAGAGTATGTTTTTAAAATGAAAATTATAGCCAAGATCCTAATACTGAGCACATTTAGGTTTTAACATTAGGGCATCCTTGAAAATTATGGCCAAGATCCTAATATTGAGCACATTTAGGTTTTAACATTAAGGCATCCTTTACCTGCGGATTTTGTTGCTTTCCTCGCCGCTATTGGTTTCGGCTCCTCCAAACTCTTCCTCGCTAGTTTTGACCTTTTACTTCTCTGATTTGGCGAGCTGTAGCTTGGAAATAAAGTTTCGATGAGGGTTTTAGAATCCCTGAGAACAATGGCTTTCCCAAACCCCATTCGACATTCAGCGTGTTCATTAAAATGAAAATTATGGTGGGGAGTTTAAAAATTATGGCCAAGATTTTCTCGCCAATTATGCCCGGCCATTAGGGTACGAAACTAAATAAATAGATATTATTAAATATATTATATAATATTAAATATATTATAATATAATGTTTTATAATGATATTTTTAAATATATTATACAATACTATATAATATTAAATATATAATAATATAATATTATATTATATTATATAATATAATTATTATAATATTATATATTTAATATAATATAATATAATATTATAATATATTTAATATTATATAATATAATATATTAATATAATATTATAATATTATATTATTATATAATATTAAATACATTATAATAAAAATATAATATTATTATTATATCAGTATTTAAAAAAAAGTAATGTTTGAAAAGTGAACATGTGCGAGGGAAGCCCTGGCTCAAATGTGAGATGTTGCGCGAGTCAGTTTGTGGATGGGAAGATGTTGCAGAATGGTGGAAAATGTCTGACCTTGGCCAAAGGTAAGAGGAATGCTAGGAAGGGTGGTGGTAGCGCGACAAATGCTAATGGCAGAAAATGATACTCATTGCGCTCAAGATCATTGCAAGAGGTGTCTATTCCACTAGTTCCTTTCCCTCCCCCCTCTTGCCTTTGATCCTTTGGGTTGTGATCAAGATGGGATGATTGTTGCTTGATCGATTCCCCCTTGTTTGGATTAGGAAACCCTAGCGGCATGCAAAAATAAAGCACACCCTTATCATGAGTGTAGTGCTTTTTGTTTGGAGCAAATTCAGTGGGATAACCCTAACCCTACCCCCCCTAATTTGCTATCGATTCAGCCGTCTTCCCCCATCCTGGAGCCCCCTATCCAAAATGATGACTCTCATTTTGCTATTGGTGATTCCAATGTGGTGTTCTTAGACTCTCCGAAGGAATTTCATATTTCATATGACTGTATCATGGCCATTATTGCGGACTTCGGAAATCATTCGCTGATTCTGAGATTTTTGCGAAAGAGACCGTCCTTTAACTCAGTCCTCGACTGGGCTAAATCAACCTGGAGCGATTTGGCTCCTCCTATGATTGAAGCTCTGGATTTTGGGTTTTTTCTTTTTACTTTCAAGTTTGCTACGGACTGCAAGTTTGTGACTCATGAAGGCCCATTGTTTTTTAGGTAATCGAGTATCTTTCTTTCTCCCTGGACCCCCTTTTTTGATCTAGCCACTGCCAAAATTACAGAAGTGCCCATTTGGATTAGACTTTACAATCTACCCTTGGTTATGCAAAATGTTGATCTCATCAGTAGTCTGATTAATCAAGTTGGCATCTTTGTCAAGTTAGACTTGGAAGAGTTGGTTTATTCATGCAGGTATATCAGGGTTTGTGCCATGGTAGAAATCTCTAAACCTCTTTCCCACTCTATTTTGATTCACTCTAGCTTTGGCACTTGGACTCAATTTTTAAACTATGAGGGTCTTCCATTTAGATTCTTTTGCTGCAATAAGTTGGGTCACAAAGTTGAAGCTTGCACTCTCCAACGGTCGCCTGACACTAGGCATATTTGTCTCAAAAAATGGGTTAAGAAGTCTGGGTCTCCGTATGTTGATTTCATTTGGAAAAATCATGGCAAGTTTTTGATTGCTCAATCTGATCCAGAGCCTAATCCAGTGCAGCCTCTGTTGTCCTCACTCTCTCCTATTATTCCTGCTAACGAAAATTTGGCAGAATTTCTTTTTGAGGCTAAGGATGTGGGTTCTGAATCTGAAGGTACCTTTCCTTTCATGGAGGGTTTGGATGATGTACAACCTGATTATTTTGAACAAGACATAATTGATGTGGCTCCCCCAAGGAAATGTGGGTTAGCTCAAACTATGAGCAACAAGTCCAAGCCAGATTATGGAGCTCCAAATAAAAAAGGGCGGCAGTCAGAGGATGAAAAATTACACATTAAGGGAAGGGAAGTTGTTGATGATGGTTCCTAGTGGACTATGAAAGCTCTCCTTTTATGAAATAATAAAAGAATTTAGATTTTTTTTAGGTTGTGTGCTTTGTGTTTTCTACCTTCTGTGGCAACTGATTTTCTTATGGGTTTGGAGTTTTGGTTCTTCTGTTTCAGCTCCTTCTTAGATATTTTATTTCTTTTGGGACTCTTCTAGGTCTTCTGCACTGCTTTTTTATCCATGCATGGCAGGCTTTATGTAACTTATATTATTTTATGTTTTAATAAAATCGATGCAACTTCAGTTGCATTTTACGGAACAATATATATATATATATATATATATATATTATAACACCACCCACTCCCTCAATTCATTTTTTTTTAATTATCCACTTTAATTAATAATTTAGTCATCTTTATCAAAATGGCTTCAAATCATCGCTAAAAACATTAACGATTCATTAACATAATGAGTAATAAAAGTTAAAGAATGTAAATGTTATTTTTTTTTATAAAATATGTGAAGGCCTTAAGATTGCACCAAGAGGCAATGCCTTTCACACAATAGGTATTTTTGGTGCACCAAGCAACCTAGGTGGCCAAATGGCCCACTTAGGTAGGGGTCCCATGAGGGGGGCTTAAGCTCTGTGGATTATGATCAAATTCAAAAGAAACAAAATAGAGGAGTAATAGTCATTTATTTAGTCATTTTTATTTGTCTGATATTAGTCATTTATTTGTCAAATTCTACTAGTGTTAGTCACATGACTAAAATTTTTAGTCACGTGACTAAATGTTTTAGTCACGTAGTCATTTATTTGCCAAATTCTACTAGTGGATCATGGGGCTCTTCAAATTTCTTTGGGAATGAGAGCTACGTGGCACTCGAGCGGGGCCCGATGAGGAAGGAAAAAAGGAACGATCAAAATGGCTCGTAGCTACGACATGTGGAAGCATAAGGGGATTCTCAAAATGTGAAGGAAAGGAAACCTCTGGGGAGCGTAGAGCAGACATGTGGAGGGGGCAGCAGATTTTGATAAAAAGGCCAAGTGGCTTATTTGTGAGGCGTGGGCTGATACTTAGAGAAAAAATATACCCGAAAGGAGCTTGTTGAATATTTATTCACAGCTTTTGGCGACTACTAGGGGTGTTTCGCTTGAGGAATGGAGAACCCAAAATTTCTCTGGTTTATAGACCAGAGCGCCATTCACCAGGTGACATAGTCAGAGATTGGAAAAAGTCGCTTGCAGGGGCAACCAATCGTCCTTGGATGGCTTGACTATGTTGCGCAAAATCTCCTGTGCTCTGCCTAGGTTGATCGTTTCCTTATGAGGTAGCGCATCAGGTGAATCGACCTCTACTTCACAATGGAACAGTAGTTGTGCAAGAGGATGAATGACTCCTTCAATGTCCATTATAGTAGGAGGATGGTTGAAAGTCTGGAAAGCATCGGGGTCATTTTCCTTTTCCTCTATTCTTTCCATGATTTTCTCAGTCCTAGCAATAGAGCCATCTTCAAGGAATGGAGACGATAGACCCATCTCATTTAACCTGGAGAAACTCTCCCGCATGTTGTCTATTGTTTTGTTCAGAGTAGCAACAACTACTTTAGTGTGCTGGAAGGCAGAGTGGCAATGGATAAACTTGTTTTCCATTTGGGTAGTAACATTCTGATCTTTAATTCCTGCCTTGGTGAGGTCTTCATTAGAGACCGAATATAGCTTGGTGAGCAGATCCTTTGCTTTCGACACCTTTTCCAAGATAAATCATGAGAATTGCTCAATTGTACCATGAGCCTCCTCACTCAGTCTTGATGCTTTGGCGATGAACCGAAGTGTGGGCTGTAGTGCTAAGCAAAAAGTTTTAATCTTTTCCCAATTAGAAATATACAACTGCCTAACCAATGGAATAAGATCCGACTGCGCAGGTGAGGATAAGAGAGAGCTTTTAAGAGAAGCAATCTTCACGTCCTTTGAGTTAATGACCTCGGCCAATTCCACACTTTTTTTTTTTCGGACGCCAGTTTCCCCTTGGAGCTGCTCATTTCTTTATGCCAGTTTTCCTCGGCTCGGGAGTGGTTTTCCAAATGCATGTCAAAAGTGGACTTTGTCTCCTGAATTTCTTTTTCTAATTGGGCCTTTTGGCCCTCAAACTCGACATCTTTCTATTGTAACTTTTGCTCATATTGAGCTTTCTGATGCTCTAAATCCTCATTCTTTTATGCTATCCCTTGATCATATTCAATGCGACGTCACTCCAGCTCCTCGTTCCTTAGTTGCAAATTCTGCTCCACCTCCAGATTTTTAGTACGTAGCTCATTAACCATAGCAGGGTCGATACTTTGAACCCTCGCAAGCTCTCCCTGAAGTCTGTTCCTTTCATTCTCAGCTGTGAGCACCCTTTCTGTCAAACGTGCAACATCTGCTTCTAGGGATTTCTCCTTTTTCTCCAAAAAACTAGCCTTTTGCTTTACTGATTTAAGCTGCTCATCTCTTTTCTTTAGTTGGTGACCAGTTTTAAGGAAGTCAGAGGTGACCACCCGTTGTGTTTCCTCCATAAGCTCAACCTTATCCTGTGGTCAAGCCACCTTCATGTCAAGCCCTACCACATATATTTCATAGTCTTCTAGATGCATCTCCCCCTGTGAATTGGTTACTATCGGGTACATGGTTGTAAACTTCAACTCTTGCCGGGTCTCATCATAGAGAGTTTGCCTTTTTGGCTTGACAGGTGTACTATCATCCTTTTCCTTGTGCTTTTGCATTCTATTTGTGTGTGCTTCCTTTATGTAGTCAATCTACGCCATGAATTGGGCTGGCGACGAGACTAGCTCACCTATGAAAGGAGCACCAGAAGGTAGGGCATATGGATAGGTAATTTTGATAGGCCTGGGAATTTACTTTTTTTGGAGAGTGACAGTTTGTGGGGAGAAGGGGGCACATTCCAAAGCTTGGTTTGAGAACCAGTAGAAGGGCTTGCCACTTGCCATGGCTCAATTGGTGAACCGGTGGGAGGACTCATGGGCTAGAACGGTGAAGGAGTTGTCATCGTGGAGTCAGCCTGCTGTGAGGGAAGAGGAGGATTTGTAGCTATAGTGGAAGTAGGGGTGCCAGCAGAGGGTACACATTTGGAAAGTGAGGCAAGGAGGGCTTGAGCGGAAATAATTGGCATAAGGGTTCATGGAGGAGTAAAGGTGGGTGGGGTGACCTGTGAGAATTGGGCAAAACCTCTCGCATGCGTTGGATCAAAGGTGAAAAACGGAGGGCCAACACTCATGGTAGGGATTGCCGTGAAGATAATAGATGATACCAAGGATTGAGAAGCAAGATAAGAAGGAGAAAAATTTACTTGTTGACTGGTTGATAGTGGCTCTTGATTCATTAGTGACTCCTCTCCTTCTTTGGGCTACTGGCTAGCTGCAAGCACCTGTCTTCTGGTGGGTTCTTGCAAAATCTCTTCAATAATGGCCTATGTACGCTACCGCTTTGCGGGTGGGGTTTCCCCAGGCTCGACAGTTACTGTCGACTATTGCTATGGTACTCTAGCTTCCTTAGAGGCCCACGTGAGTGTATGCGAAGCCCTAGATACATTAAATCGCACATTTGTGGCTACATAGGTAGGTTGTCAAGAACTTTTCTTTGGCGGTGCAGAGGATGCAAAAGTCGTTGCTTCTTCTTCTTATTCTTCGGACTCATCTTCCGGGTCATTGCCTTTATTGGCGCTAAAGTTGGGGCTGGGATGCTCGTCATCCCACCATTTTTCAAATTCTTTGTCCTCCTTCAAGCTTTCATAAGGGGCATCCAATTGCCTTGTTTCTTGGCGATATTTCTAGAAATATTCTATCTTCTCATTAGTCCATTCCTCATCCTTTCGTAATTGGTTGTACATGGTGCATTCCATCTAGACACTATCCTTAGCCACCACCATAGCAAAGTAAAACTTGTGCCATGGCTCTCTGTTATCTTGTGTGGGAACACGCACTAGTTCAACAAAATTTTCATCCTTGTCCACTCGCAGGTTGCTCCTCTTTTCCCAGTAGGGTCAAGGAACATTAGTAACCTTCATGTGTGGCTATAGTAGGTCATTGAAAGGGTTGTAATCCCATTTATCACATACCAAAACCAACCCTAAATGAGCTAGTTTATCTTGCAATAGCTGATCCAATTGCTTCTTTACCGGAGTTACTGTTTTGAAATTCTTAGGACAAGTGAAGAATCCTTTCCTCTTGACACTTTGGCTACTATAGAAGGTATAATCAATGATACATACCTGCCAATACATTTCAAGCGTGAGCATTGTATTTGTGATGCAGGCCGAGAGTAGGAAAGGTTGACTGATGAAGCTCTGCATCTGGAGAATTGTAAAATCCACTTCAAAGAACCAATCACAAGTGGGAGTGAAACTCTGCATATATTCAGTCTGATCTATGTTGAGTCGGACTATGTCACCTCCTCCTTATAAATCTTGCAAGACTAGAGTTATAAAATAATCCAAAATGTATAGTAATCATATGTCATGGAAAGAAAAGGGTATCCATGTGGATACTGGCTTCCTCTTCTGCTTCTCATCAAAAATTGACAATTCAAAATATCTGTCGAAGAAATCAGGGGTTTGATGCAGGAACATGTGAACCAGGAAGGAGAGAAATCTAAACTTTTCCTCCACCAGGTAATTTTCTATTTTCTATATCATTTCCTCCACTAGGAATTCGGTGAAATCATACCAGAAGATATTGTGTTGTTTGCGGAATTGGAAAGCCAACCCTAGTTGAAAGGCTTCCACCATATCATCAGAGTCCCGACAACACACAAATGCTAGCATTGACAAGGCATCCTGCATGTCTTTGGGAAATGAACCGTGCGACAACGGGATACTCGACAGCTTGGCACCTAGGAGTCCCTTCTTACCAATTTCCTCCATCAGGAAATCTAAGCTCTTTTTCATCGCCTTCCACTTATTTTCTCCTTTAGTAGGAGAGAAGGACTCAATTCAATCCGTTCTGGTACTTGTGTCTAGGATACATAGCATGTGCCAAATGGCTTGTGGGATGATGTGAACACTTAAGGTTCGACGCTCGATGCAATGGGTGTTCGGGTTATAACGCTGAATGGTAGCATCGACTATTTTCAGGCAATAATGTACCAGCGGGACCATGTATTGCGGAAGCCCATTGTACCATACCTTCTTTGCTGTTGATATGGCTCCCTTAGATGACTTCACTCTTGCATAGGCTGCTTCTCTTAAAGAATTAGGGTTTTTTGTGAGGCGTGGGGCATGAATATTATCCCATTCCTCGTCAACCCTTTTCTGGTTTCTATAATCTTTGGGCCTATCCAATTGTATTGTATTTTCCTTCTTTAGCTTGCCTGGTATACCAGGCATAGCATATGATAAATCTTCATAGAAATACACAACTTTTGACGACTGTATAGCACTGAGCAAGTGTTGGCCAATCCCCTCTTGAATTTGCTATGATGAACTCTCCAACATTTTTCCTTCAGATGAAAGCTTCTGCAGGTTTTAAATTCTTTGTAATTTTTACTCGGACCTAGATATGCTAAAAACTTCTCTTCACTTGGCTTGGCTTTCAAAAGACATTAAGCATTACAAGCTTTTTCATGCAAAATTTTAGCTATCTTTTCTCAAGGTGGTAGAGGAAAGTAGCCTTTTGCATTTAATCCGGCACGTACTGTTAATTCCTTGGCTCGTGCAAAAATGAATTACTTGCCATTTCGAAGTGGCAAGAATTCATTATTGCATTTGGAAACCGTGTGATACTTTGTGATTTCCTTGAAATTTGAGCTGGCAATTTTCCTTCTAGCCTTGCATTAGTATGTGCTGGTAATTAATATCCCAGATGGAATGATTAAGCCAAAGCAAACAACCACCACCTGAAAAGATATGAATCCTGCGTTGGGTTCTGGGAAGCACCTATGAGGTGACACAATAGCCTATGGATCGTGTAGCTTACTGCCGATGAGCACCACCATTTTTAAAGCTAATTAATTAGCTCTTATTAACTTAGCATGCACTGAGTT
The DNA here is from genome assembly GCA_007258455.2 of Sequoia sempervirens. Taxonomy (NCBI): domain Eukaryota; kingdom Viridiplantae; phylum Streptophyta; class Pinopsida; order Cupressales; family Cupressaceae; genus Sequoia; species Sequoia sempervirens. The sequence continues at coordinate 562,163 of VDFB02045023.1, forward strand.
GTACTTTTACATACACAACCAGTCAAGAAATGTGAGCAGATGTAGGGACGCCTTTCAAGTTGGCACTTGGTTATCATCAGGTTTTCTCAAAACAGATTAGCATGCTTTTTCTCTTTTTTTCTATAAATAGGCCTCTAAGCAGTGAGGAAATCATACTTAATGTTCGAGTCATTTTTAGCAATAGGTTATTGGTGTAGTAATTAGCTTTAGTAAGCGAGCTTTCTCATAGGCTAGGTTGTAGGAAAGTTTTAGGAGTAGTTAGAAGGTAGTAGCATTGTGTTAGTACCATGGACACTCCTATTAGGCTAGTTTCTTACAAGTCACATACAACTTTCCTCGGAGAGATTTCTACTAGGTGCTTGAAAAGGATGACTAAAAACAAACACTCCCTGGTTTTGATAGCCATGAAATGGGTTATGGGTAGGGACTGCATAGAGTATGAGGAAAAATACCGCATAAACATTAACATCTGCTCGCACTTTGTTGCGTCAATGTTGGATATTGGAATCCCCAGGCCTCTAATCCTGAAGTTAGTTAAGGAAATATTTTCTAAAAAGTATCTGAATGGTCTAGGTGAGGTTGTCGCTCACAGTGCATATGGGATAGGCTTTCCAACAACCAGTGACCTCCGACGCTATATTGAGGAAGAAGCGGTCATTGCATGGCTGCCATTTCTCAGTGGATTCTGCCTCTAGACACACAACGAGCACTAGCAGAGGGTTACCTAGGCCTTGCACTTTTTGTTCCGCATCTACAACGTAGTGCCATTCTACAACATTGATTGGTACACTGACTTCAGGAACCTGGTGTTCCCTCTGCCAATGGCGGTTGCTCCAAATGATTCTGCTTTTGCTGCTGATGTACCTGCTAATGAAGACATGGTAGACGCTACCGTTAATGAGTCAATTGCTGCTGCCCAGGCTAATGGATGAAATGCCTCCTTGTCTCTTTGATTTTTGTTGTTAAGAATACACCACCCATTTCTAGTTTTTGTATATAAGCCTGAAAAAAGGACATAGATATAGCATATATGAAAAGAATAGCACGTATAACCATATACTTTTTAATTACGACTCTCTTAAACATTTTCTGCCATGTAAAAATGAAAGAATATATATATAATGACATATATCTTTATAAAATCCATGGCTCTCTCTTCTTTTAGCATATCTGTTGTATGGGTTCCTTTTCATTTAGCATATTTGTTTATTTAATTTGCATATGGGTGTATTTTTTATTGTTCCTGCAAAGTAATTTTACTGCTCTACTCTCTACAATGATGGGTTTCTCTTCGTCGAAACCCAAATTAATCTCTAAAAAGATCGGCCAACACAAAGGGAAAGAAAATAAAAGCATATTAACATATGTACAATAATGAAATTTTCCACTTAATGGAACAACTTAAGATGAACCCTGTTGACTAGAATTCCCAAGGCTTCTTGTTCCATGCTTTCTAACTCGAAAGCATTATGCTTTTTGCATTGAATGATTTTAAATGGACCTTCCCATAGGCTATTAAATTTTCCATTCTGACCTGGCTTAACATCCCTTTCATTATATTTCAGCACTAAGTCTCTACACTTTAGGCCTTGGTTGGAAGCCCTCTTGTCAAACCATCACTTGACCACTTGCTGGCGGTTTGTCGTGGCTATTAGGGAATTCTCGCTTTTTTCTTGTACTTCTAACAATTCAGCAAGCCGAACCTCCATGGCACCATTTTGTTCTATCTTGAGGGATTTCAACAGTTGAAGCGATGGAATCTCCATAGATATAGGCAACAATGCCTCTTTCTCGTATACCAACTTATAAGGCGAAGTCTTAAGGACTTGTTTAGGAGTTATGTGGTTTGCCCAAAGCATCGCTCAAATATTTTTGTGCCATTCTCTCTAGTGCTCCCGACCAATTCTTTTAAAGAGTCAGATTAGGTTCTTATTCGTTGACTCCGCTAGGCCATTTCCCTGTGGGTAGTAATTCGATGATGTCTTAAGGAATATGCTATTTGTTAATGCAAAGTGACATACCTTTGCACCTAAGAAAGCTCTGGAATTATCAGAAATGATAGTCTTTGGGGGACTGAACCTTGTCACCAACTCTTTGAGGAAATCCACTATCTCTTCCTCTGTTGTGTTTTTAAGCAAAACAACCTCTGTCCATCTTGTGAAGTAGTCTGTAGCTTATAAAATCCACTTGTTCCCGACAGTGGAAGTGGGATTAATTATCTCGATGAAGTCCAAGCCCCATTGTGCAAATGGTTCATCCACCACTATAGGCTTGAGAGGCATTGTAGAATTCTTCCTTCTGCTTGTAAAAAATTGGTATTCCTTGCAAGATTTCACCAAGGAGTGAGTTGTTGAAAAGTGTGGTCCAATAGTAACCTGTGCACATGATTTTGATGGCGGTGGTCTTAGTGGAGAAGTGTCCGCCCGCAATGTTGTTGTGGAAAGTGTCGAGGATTCTCTTTGCTTGCTTTGCAGTAACGCATCACAGGAGGAGACAATTGAAATTATTTTTGAAAAGGAACCCTTCCACTAGCGCATTTCCACAATTCTATAGCCGATAGTATCTCCTCTTTTAGGAGGAAAGACTTGGAAAATACTTTCCTGTTTGCATAAACTTGACTCTATCTGTTAACCAGCAACCCTCGGACCCTGACTCATTTATCAAAACAAGCTTTTGTTGCTCTTCTTCGACGGGTATCTCTTCGTCATGTGCCATGTATTCACACAGTTCTCTTCCATGGACAATTTTAGTGGGTTTGACCTCAATGTCATATTCAAGGATCTTGGTAATCCAATTAGCTCTTTTTTATGTGATTTCTCCCTCCATGATATGCTTGCATGCACTGGAATGCACGACATAGACAATCACTTTGTTGCAGGAAATTAGATGGCATAATTTTTTAAGTCCCTTTACTATTGCAAAGGCTTGCTTTTCGATGAAATTATAATTCGTCTCATATTCCTTCAGGGTTCAAGAGTAAAATGCCACCGGATGTTCTCCTTTTCCTTCATTATCCTTTTGAGTTAAGACAATAGCAATACTAGACTTGCTACTAAACACATACATTATAAAATCCTTAGATAAGTCTGGATTAACCAGTACCGAAGCTAAGGAAATGTCATCCTTAACCTTTTCAAAGGCTTCTCGGGCTTCCTTTGTCCACTTGAATGCTTGATCATTTTCAAGCATCAGGGTGAATGGCTTAATTATTCTCGAAAAGTCAGAAATAAACTTGCTAACAAAATTTACATTGCCCAGGAAGGACTGAACACCTTTTTTGTTAACCGGAAGAGGAAGTTCCTTGATGGCTTTCACCCGGTTGGGGTCAATTGAAACTCCTTATTTGGACACTGTGTCCCAATAGCTTTCCTTGCGGCACTTTGAATACACTTTTTTTTGGATTCAAGGAAACCCCGAAATCTTGGAATTTTTGAAAAATCATTTCTAAGTGATCAAAATGATCATCCTTAGACTTAGAAAACACAGTAAGATCATCTAAATAAACTAGGATAATCTTATTGATCAGCTCATTGAAAGCGATGTCCATTGTCCACTGGAATGTTGCCCCTACATTAGATAAACCAAAAGGCATTTTAGCATATGAAAATGTCCCCCACGTTGTAGTGAACATAGTCTTGTGCTGATCCTCTTCTTTGACTCAGATCTGATTATAACCAGAGAATCCATCCAACAGAGAAATTTTTTTTGATCCTGTTACTGTTTGCAGGATTGTCTCCATAGAAGGCAATAGATAATGATCCTTTAGGGATGCTCTGTTCAGGTCTTAGAAGTCTACACACAAGCGGATATCTCCATTCTTCTTTCGAACAGGGACCAGATTGGATACCCACATGCTATGCTTGATTTAGAAGACAATCCATGACTCGATTTGCTTGGTTAGCTCTTGTGCCATTAGTGCTTCAATTTTGGGGTTTACTGGCCTCTTCTTTTGTCATACTGGTTTTGCACCTTCTATCAGCTCAATCATGTGCTAGATAATTTTAGGATCATATCCCTTTAGGTCATCATAGGACCAGGCCACTACTCCATATTTCTTGTAGAAATTGATGAGCCTTTCTTTATCGTGGTGCGGGACATCTTTCCCGACTCGAAGGTTTCTACCGTCTGAGACCCGAAGGTCTATATAGTCGCTTTTGTTTGCCACAAAATTTTGTCTATCATTTCTTGCATCATAATAATCAAAAAGGTTTTCAAGAGTAACCAATCCTTTCAGAAGCTTGTTAGATTTGAGTTGGATGATTTGTCCTTCATAAGCCTCTACGATCTTTGGTTGGATCTGATCGATGAACTCCCCTGACTGCTAGATGAACGAAGCAATGTGTTCATCACTTTCAAACACCAACCAAATTTGATGATTATCAGGAACTGCTGGTCGAACTATTACCTGTACAAAGTATTTGTTATGTATAAGTTTGGAAGCCAAATCAAACTGGGATCTAATTGCTGCCATGTGATCTGCGTCGTCATTTTGGTTTTGGGAAACACTCTGAATGTTGAAGGCTTCGAAACCCTCAACCAGGTCCCAGACATGATGCCGATAGGATCTCATGCGGACATTCCTTGCCACAGAAATTCCCTGGACTTGGTTGACCACCAGTTCGGAATCTCCAAATACCATTAATTGTTTAATGCCCATTCACTCTGCAAGGCTTAAACCCTGAACTAATCCTTCATATTCGGCTTCATTATTCGAACAAGTGAACTGGAAGCAAAAAGACCTTAGGATCTTTTCATTTTGTGGGGATATCAAACACATCCCCACTCCGGTGCCTACTTTGCATCTTGCCTTGTCAAAGTACGTCCATAGCTCAGGTGCTTGACCACCTTCAAACTCTTTGGAAACCTTCAGGAGCACTTTGTCTTCACCATAGATTACATAGGTGCCCAATCCTATAGCATGGTAATTTCCAAAAGGGTCGCTATGCATGTGTTCACTTAAAAGAGCATCCTCTTGATCATTCCAGTCTCTGGTCACCTTTTCCTCCTCTAGTAATTCAATGCAATACATTTCTTGCTTGGTGATAGAAGTATGCACAACTTCAAAATTGATCATGGCTTCATCCACTACATGTTCAGAATGTAACAATTTTGATTCTATCTTCATTTTTGCGCCGTGCTTGGTTCTAAGAATCAAATGTGACCAATCCAAGGACAGGTATCCACCCACCCTTGAAGTAAATTCTCTATATAGACAGAGGTCGAACATGGGAGGAACATCTATGATCACAGTGTTTTGTGGCACAATGATACTAGTGCAAGCAAATAGAGTTAAAGGAAGTGCCTTGATCATATCTATAGTTTCAACTTTGTTCCCATCAAGCTGTATTACTCCTGTTTTCATAGGTTCATAGCTGAGTCCTAAAGCTTTAGCTATTTGTTTAGGCATAATCGTGGTGCTAGCGCTAGAATCAATCATAGCATTGTGCAACAACTTCTTCCCTATAATGAGAGTTAAGAAGGGTTGAGGCTTCAACTTATCTCTGAATTTGACATGGGATTCTTTTGTGTTGTTCATAAGGATTTTAGTAGGAGATAGTTGATTAACAACCTTTGCATTGGCTAATTGCTCCATTGGTGTTGCCCTGATATCTGCTTGAAGCGCCTTCTGTAATAGTGTCTTCTGCTCTGGGATAGCTAGAATGCCCCATAGAGACACATTAGTCGATGATTTCTTCAATTTTTCCACCATGTTAAAAGGTGGTAAACTTGGAGGTTTCTGCTCCTTTGCTCTCATTATGATAATTTCCTTCTGCGGTTGATATTGCGTTGACACAATGGAAGTGCCAGATATCTGATCGGAAGCACCTTTAGGTTGTGGATTGGCTAGTTGTGGAGCAACTGATATGCTGGTAAATCTCCTCTTTGATCGAGTGTTATAGTCAGATTGCACTTGCGTTGTTTTGGATAGAGGCGTATCATTAGTAAACATCGTTTCTTCTTCTTTCATCCATGAGAAGAGAACGTGATCAGGAGCGATGTTAGATTCTTGTTCTAGAGACATCCCTTGCATTTGTGTGGTAAGAACCACACTCTCCATTTGTGGCGAGGCATATACATATAATCCATGGTATAACGTCGCGCCTTGGCTGCGTTACTCCACCACCTTTTGTTGTAAGTTGCCACACAGACAGTTCCAGGGCATATGTGCATCACTACAAGGGAAACACCACAGATTGATATCATCAATGAGGTTATTCTATCTCACGGTCAATTCCCTACTCGAGCTTGGTGAAGTGCTCATCAGCGGAGTAGGTACCAACACTATTTGGTTGGCTGTCGGAGTTGGTGGATTAGTGCGGGGACTGCCTTGGTACTGATTCTGCTAATATGAAGACTGTCTGCCTTGATAATTCTGATAGGCATGCTTCAGAGGTGTTGATTGGTTTCACTTGAGGGTGGTTATATCATTTTCCATAGTCCGCAACATTTCTTTAAGATCGCTCATTTCATCCTTGGGAGAACTGGATGTAGAGGCAACATTTTGTGGTGCTGCCGCATATGTGTACATTGACTAGGGAGGTGCAGGCGCACTTGTCGACATGACTTCCTATGCAGGCATCGATATTTTAGGAAATATCAGCATGATGGCTCGAGGAGGCAAATTTTTGCAATCTATCAAATGATTCTCAGCTTTAACAACGACATTGTAAGCATTTGATAGAGTAGCTCCTCCCAAAGACTTGATCATCATAGAAATGTTGGGGTTGATGGACTTTAGATAAAATATGAATGCCAACTCAGGAGTCGGGCATATAGCAACAGGGATCCTCTGCCAGTTTGTGTGGAATTGGGAATTGAAGTCCATTATAGCCTCTTGGGGAGATCATTTTATGTCAGATAGTTGATGGTACAATGAGGAGTGATCTTCGTCATTTGAAAATATCTCATAAAATGGATCTCCGAGCTCGTCGTAGGTGCGGATAGTGCTAGGTGGTAGAGTTTGGTACCAATCTAGTGCCTTTCCTTTGAAAGATACGGCGATGAGCCTTAGAGCTATGTTCTATGCATTGATCCCGTGCACCAGACACACGTCCGCCACATCTTGAAGATGTTCTACGGGTGTTCTTGAGCCGTCTATGGTAAACTTGGGTATAGCTTTCATAGGTGAGACCGGGATAGCACCCCAGACAGCGGGTGCTACTGGAGTTGTTAGGGGACTTTCGGCATCCGATGCCATGTAATTTTTGTTGGTGACTGGAAACATGGTTAGAGGAAAGGGTGGCGAGAGCGAAACGGTTACCAACTGACTTGCGGCCTGCACTGTTCCTAGTGGTGGTACTAGTAAACTGGGATTGTTTGCGGTTTGGGATCTAGTTACAAACCAATGGCTCATACACCCTTCTAATGCATAAATTAATTTAAGCTTTGTCCCACCAGGTGTGCCAGAAAAAGAATAAAATGTTGATGCTAAAAATTGACAAGGTAATAGTGTCTTATGGGAAACTCAGTTTATGGGGGACCTTTTGCGCTAAACTAAGTGACCTCTGAATTTTTAAAGAAGTCGACTTCTTCTATAATGGGAATTTGGAAAGGGAAAAATAAACAAATATAATAAAATAAATTCTAACCTAAGGAGATGTGCCAAGACTTAATGATAGGCATGATGAATCATAGATCTAAGGGCCTAATTGGTATTTATAATGTTCTAGAAAGGAAAAAACTAAAGATTAAAGTATAGATAATCCATTAATTGACATAAAATAACATTGCATACATTCCTATTGCCAAGAAGAGTCATAAGACATGATCTAGATCAAAAAACTTGCATTCAATATATATAGAAGTTCTCAAATGAAATATCCAAACAATAGCAACATAATTTAAAGTTTAATCAAATAGCATAAAAGAACAAAAAGGCCGAACAATTGGCATAGTCTAAAAGTATTTTGCAATAAAAACAAAATAGTAATAAAGGCCTATTGTCTTTTCCTAAAATCAGCGTTCCTTCAAAATCTAGACCCTTCTCTCAAAACATAGAGAAGTATATATAGTTGAAAACTCCCATCGCCTCAAAGAGCAGTAACATAAAAGATTTGAAAATATTTGGCAATGATGAAGAATCGAAGATTCCTTTCAGCCGTTGCAATAGAAAGACTTCAAGCCAAAGCATCTGGTCGCTCTGGTCCAGGTGCATCCTCTACAAATGATGGCAGTGGTCCAACAGAGCCTTGTGCATACAAGTGTTGCCCTTTGAGGTAGGCGATTAAAACACGTGGAAAATTTACAACTTGTGGTTCACTTCATCCTCGACGCTGAAGTAGTGTGCGCAGAAGAGATGGGTGGCAACATTTCACTGTTCACAGTCATTATTTGATCCTTTCGCTGAAAGCTTGCATAGATCAGAAACATAGCAAAAGTGCATTGCAGATGCCAATCGTGGGGCCTGCCAAATTTCTTTGGGAATGAGAGCTATGTGGCACTCAAGCGGGGCCCGATGAGGAAGCAAAAAAGGAGTGATCAAAATAGCCCACAGTTACAACACATGGAAGTATAGCGAGGATTCCCGAAATGCGAAGGAAAGGAAACCTCCAGGGAGCGTAGAGCAGACACATGGAGGGAGCAGTAGATTTTGACAAAAAGGCCGAGTGGCTTATTTGCGAGGCGCGGGCCGATACTTAGAGAAAAATATACTCAAAGGGAGCTTGTTGAATATTTATTCACATGCGTCTTATCAACAAGAGTTGATGTAGGAGACCTGTTAATCAGGTAACAGACAGTGGCAACATCTTCAACCCAAAACCTTTGTTCTAGGCTAGCACCACTCAACATACTCCTAGCCTTCTCCATCAGTGTCATGTTCATTCTTTCTGTAACTCCATTCTATTTTAGAGAATACAGAGTTGTCTTCTGTCTATGAATATCACAATATTTACAAAATCTATCAAAATCATTAGAGTAAAATTCACCGCCATTATCAGTCTTCAAACATTTTATTTTCTTTCCAATCTGTAACTCAACCATTGCTTTAAATTATTTAAATGACTAAAAATTTTAGATTTACTCTTTAGAAAATATATCCACGTCCTTCTACTATAATCATCAATAAATGAAACATAATATGTGGATTTACTAATCGAAGGAGCATCTACAGGACCAAACACATCAGAATGAATAAGATCCAATACACCACGAGATTTATGAGAACTCGAGTAAAATTGAACGCGGTTTTATTTTCCATAAATGCAATGCTCACATAAATTAAAATCAAGATTACAATCAAACAGACCTTCAACAAGGTTTTTATTTTTCAAGGTCCTTAGACCATTTTCTCCATTGTGGCCAAGTCTCTAGTGCCATAACATAGTTTTCTTTGTAGGTAACTTTGTTTCAGAAGAAAGAGCAACCTTGGGTACCCAAAAGCCATGACCATCTGCTGAAGGTGAAACCCTCACTTCTTCCATAGACTAGTTTTTCATAGAAGTACTATTGCACTCAACAGTGCATGCATCCAACTTATACAATGTTCCATATTTGACACCTCTAGCAACCACCATAGCACCTGTAACCATATTGCATCCCACAACAAGATCACAAAGTGTCTTCTACACAAGCTCCCACTCAAATCTGGATTAGTTCAAAAAACCCAACAACCCACAACTGAAACCAAAGGTGATCAAGCTCTCATACCACTTGTAAGGAAGCTAAGGTAGCGTAACACCTTCCTACACTAATCTTGAGAGGAGAAAAATGCAAAACTTTACAGACCTTTAATAGTTACAAAAACTTAAATAGAATAAACATAAATATCATGCATACCACGACACAATGATTTACGTGGGAAAAACCCTTTTAGGAGAAAAACCCCACACTCCAAAAATCCACCCAATATATTATTCAACAATCACAAAGATTACAATATACTTGTAGAGCAAGCTTCTCACATGAGTATCACCACTCAGAGATCAAGAGACAACATGACCGCAATCAGACTCTCAAAATACATCACCGTCTTTCTACCGTAGTCATAATACAACACCCTCATAAAATAGAGTTACATTCTAGGGCAAGATAGGCCAAAAAAATATTTGCCATTAGATCTAAAACCTAATAACAAATGGTCCAAATTTACAATATATCCTTTATTTAATGTATGTTGACCATTCTAGAAGTTTCCTGATAAAGTTAACATGCTCACATTTCACTCTATGCTGCCATTGTATACACCTATTAGTGTAACTAGGAAACATATATATAAATACATATACATCCCATCAATAATAAACAACATTTAATTGCAAGGTTGAGACACATTTTCCCAACACATCATATGGATCATCTTCTCTTAGACTCTGTTTCTACAATCGTTCATCATCTTCAGAATCAGAGTATGCATGTCTCCATTATTTTGTTGAAACTGGAGAATTTGTCTCACCATCATTAGAGTCTTCTAGACCTGTAGTTGCAAGATCTTAGGAATTTTTTGCATCATCTTGTACCTTATCACTCATATAATTCACCTCATCTTCCATGGAAACATTAGGTTCCTCCATATAAAAATCATAAGCCTTGTGGTCCTTATCCTTCTTTTTCTTCTTTTCCTTCTTTTGTTTCTTCTTAGACTGACCAACCTCATCATTGCCACCATCCCTATCCTTAGGATTACTCTTCCATACTTCCTTCACACATTCAAATTTCTCCTCTTGTTTCATCACCCACAAAAGTTCTTCCTCTTGCTTTCTCCTTTCCATTTGAATCCTTCGTTCTTCATCAACTTTTTGTTTTGCTTCATCAGCCAAGACAAGTTGACGTGCTACTTTAATTGTTTCTTTTCCTTTAAGCCAGTCATCTATTTTCAGTTCTGTTGTGCATGTTTTGTACACACGCCCCACCGTAAGCAGGGACCCCCTTTTTTTTCGCTCTCGACAGGTTGCTTTGCTCCTATCTTGTTTTGCGTGCCCCATATCCAAACCCAAATTGGTCATGTGCTATCAAACAATCAAATTCCCCTACCCAAATTCACCTACTTGGGGTATTCAAATCTACGGAGAAATAAAGTCCCCCATCCCCTTTCTGCCTTGTGTCTTGCTTTGGCTGTTTCGGAAACATCTGTGGACCCCCGTCGCTCCCATTTCCACATTTTTTACTTTGGGGGCAATCTTTTTTGGATCCAGGATGTGTTTGAAGTGCGTAAATGAACTGCCAAAGTTTCATCAACGTTCCGTTAAGTTTCGATGGTTTCAGAACTTTCCCTCCGGAATTCCCTTCCTCCTTGGCTATTTGGAAACATCTATGGACCCCCGTCACTCCCGTTTCCACATTTTTGACTTTGGGAGCAACCTTTTTTGGATATGGGATGTGTTTGAAGTGTGTAAATGAACTGCCAAGGTTTTGTCAAAGTTTGGTTAAGTTTCGATGGTTTCGGAGCTTTGTCCCCCTTTTGCTATTTTGAAACATCTGTGGAGCCCCGACGGACCGGCCTCTGGAGCCCGGCCCCTCCATGGTCGTTTCCAGGACTCTGCCTCTCCGTGGCCGTTTGGAACATCTGGCGGCCAGCTCCCTTCCGACCTTTGGAGCCCATGTCCTTCGTGGCCGTTTTCGGAAGTCCGTCCCCCTTTGGCCGTTTGGAACATCTGGCGGCCATCTCCTTCCCGACCTCTGGAACCCGGGCCCTCTGTGGCCGTTTCTGGGAGTTCGTCCCTCCTTGGCTGTTTTGAACATCCGAAAGCCTGCCTCCTCGGCTATTTTGAACATCCGGGATCCTGCCTCCTTCCCGGCTAATTTGAACATCCGGGAGCCTCCCTTCTTCCTCGTTGTTTTGAACATCTAGGAGCCTGCCTCCTTCCTGGCTGTTTTGAACATCCAGGAGCCTGCATCCTTCCCGGCTATTTTGAACATCCGGGAGCCTCCCTTCTTCCTGGTTGTTTTTAACATCTAGGAGCCTACCTCCTTCCCGGTTGTTTTGAACATCCAGGAGCCTGCCTCCTTCCCGACTGTTTTGAACATCTAGGAGCCTGCCTCCTTCCCGGCTGTTTTGAACATCCGGGAGCCTCCCTTCTTCCTGGCTATTTTGAACATCCAGGAGTCTCCTTCCCAACTGTTTTAAACATCCAGGAGCCTCCCTTCTTCCCAGCTGTTTTGAACATCTAGGAGCCTGCCTCCTTCCCAGTTGTTTTGAATATCTGGGAGCCTCCCTTCTTCCCGGCTGTTTTGAATATCTAGGAGCCTGCCTCCTTCTCGGCTGTTTTGGCTTCCGTCCGCTGTCTGCCTTCTGGCTTTCTTTCGCTGTCTTTCCGCCCTCTGGCGCTCGCACCCTTGAAGCACGCATTAATGTTTATGGCCCAAATGAGCTCCAAATATGAATATCAAGATATTTTGATGATGCATGGATAGATCTAACAGGGAATTTGTAGGTTTGACTGACATTTTTCTTAACTCATGTATAAATGCACTTACAACACTTCGTGTTTGCAAGAGTCAAGAAGCCTTCCGTAGGTCTATCGAAGAGGCCCATTGAGGGAGTTGTCCTACCTTTTTCTAGATGATGATGATTTCTAAGGAGCTTTCCGCCCAAATCAGGGGCCACCAATCCATTGATGCAAGTCATCGACCGACTTGTTTGATCTAATAAAAAATGTTGCAAGTCCACCAGATGGAGGGCAACCTTCAAACATTCTTTGTTACAGTAAAAAGAGAAATCAGCTACAAAACAAATTTGCTATAGTAACTGGCACTAGATGACAAAACAAAGAAAATACAAGGAATATATTTTAAATTGTTGGATATTGGGGGTAGGTGAAGCCCTAACTTGTAATGAATCTGAGCCACTCAATAAAAATTGATCCTAGCCATTCATTTGGGCTTTGAAAAACTATAAATAGGGGATTGCCCCTCATTTGTAAGGGTTGGAGAGCTGGTGTAAAAAACATTTGCAGCAATAGAAGATAGCATTGCATGATTTTATGGATGCTCTCTTTGATTTTTCTCCTCTTGCATGCATGGTTCTACCTTCCATGTTAGTTTTAGTGTTAGTTTCTTGAATGGAAGTGATAATAGAAATTGTTGTTATGGTATTTGATGAACTTTCAACCCATACTTTTAGCACTTGTTGATGACAAACTGTTGTGTAAAGTGAGCCTAGGCTTCTTTATTCCATTGTTGCAACTTAGTTCGATTGCATGTTCATGATGTGCATGTGCAATTTGAAAATCAACAGACCTTATGAGATTGCACTAGTTTTGTGTAGCTGTAGGTTCTCTTGGTCAAGCAAAACTTAGTTTTAGGGAGGTTGTCTATTGTAGCAGCCTCGATGATCACTGTTCATTCGTAGTTTTAGATCTAGGAGCCTTCTCTCTTCCCTGCCCTTTTTCCCTTTTTTTTAAATAAGTACCTTAGGAAGGGTTCATTGCACATTGTAAAGCTAAATCCAATGATAAAAATGGAGTTCAAGAATGCTGTTTGAACCTATAGCAAACACACAACAATTTCTCCATCTTAGGAATTCCATTTCAAGACCTAACTTCACTTTCTTTGTAACTCATCCATAAGCCCGCCTTGTGATTCTAGAAAATCACATCAAACAACTGAGATATTCCAAGCACTATCAAGACCTGACATTAGATACCTTGGGATAGTGTTCTGCAATTTGATTGTGGAAGATTGTCTTTCAAGAGAGGTGGTGCACCTATGCATTACCTGTGTTGAGAAGTGCATAAAAAACACATCAACAAGTTCCATGTTGCAAAGCATACATAAAGCATTTGATGAGTTTTTATCCACCTTAAGTGCATCCCCAATAAATTATAGGCTTAGTTGGATCTCATTCCGAGTCTGAGCCATTGCTGCAAGACATCCACATAATCAAGAAATTTGAACAATATTAGCCTATATAAAAGATTTGTTTTTTCAGTATCATGTAGCTGTTCAAACAACTTAGCAAGATTAAATAGTGTTTTGCCTTTAGCCCATGGTAACTCAAGTGAAACACCACCTTCTTCTAGTTGATGGAAGAATTCCATATCCTTAAAGCACACAAAAAAAATTGTAGAATTGGCACTAGGGATTTTATTTATGAATTCAACCCAAATTCCATTTCCTAATGCCTCCATAAAATTTTGTTGAGCCAACTCTAGTTCATCACACTCAAAATGAAGAACCCAAATATTGTTTAACAATTCAATGGGTACTTCTTCATTGCTCCTCTTTAGAAGAGACTTTGTTGTCTTAAGAGAATCTAAGGTTGCACTGGGGTCTGTTGATATTAATAACTCACCCATCTTGATAAATGCATGGGAATCATGTGGATCTATGTGAGTTCCCTTTCTTAAAATTTCCAAAGCCTTCTTTGCTTGCCCTTGCTAAGCATATATATGGCCTACAACTTTTAAGCTCTCACAGTTCTCAGGGTGGACCTTTAGAACCTTTTCAAAATTTGAGAGAGAACTCCTAAGATCTCCCAACTTCAATTGAACCTATCCACAAAACCCTATGGCCTATGGCTTTCCTTGACTGATGCCATGTAGTAGCAGCCAATGGTGTCATAATCACCTTTACTATGATAAGATCGTGCAAAATTATAATATGAATGAGATTTCATGAGATGGTGGTCAGTTGAAACAAGAGCTATCTTAGTCAACTGTTCCATAAGAAAATGCTGCCCTATGAAGAAAAAATGGTTTGCTAGATGATTCAATTCCATTGCACAGTACTGGTATAATTCAAAGGCTCTACGCATCTTTTCCATTCCTTCATGAACACTACCGTTTTCACTAACTGCGAGAATTCTACAATTAAAAAATGCACAAAAATGACCATAGATATTTTTCCCCATTTCAAATAGAAAAATTACCAAAAAATGCATTTAAAACTTGTAAAAAAATGCAAATAAAATCACGCTGATTTTCATGCCAAAAAAAAAAACCATGAGACCATAGCTTGTTGCTTACTATTATTCTTTGGTAGATTTTTTCCAAGCATCCATAACTTTTTTGAAATCACTTGTTTTAGGCTTTTAGCCATAGCAGCAAGGAAGTGAACTGTTTGATAAAATGCTTTGGTAGACATGTATGAAAAATGTGGTAGCATAGACAAGGAAATTAACTTTAGAAAAAATGCCTCAAAGAAATGTGGTCTCATGGTGATGAAATGCCATGAAAAGTGAATTGTTATGGATTGTCATGGCATTCCATCACCATGAGACCACTTTTCTTTGAGAAAATTTTCAACTAGTTCACTGCCTTGTCTATGCTATTGCTTACTATCATGCTTTGATAGATTTTTTCCAAGCATCCATAGCTTGTTCGAAAGAACTTGTTTTAGGATTTTAGCCATAACAACAAGGCAGTGAAATTTTTGATAAAATGCTTTGGTAGACAATATGTATGAAAAATGTGGTAGTATAGACATGGCAGTGAACTATTTGAAAAAATACCTCAAAGAAATGTGGTCTCATGGAATACCATGACAAGAAAATGCAATTGGCAGCTACTCCTAGTTATTAGTTATGCAACGTGAAGTAATTGCATAACTGCTTAGGTTGACTTTGTAAAAACTATATTGTAATTAAAATTTTGTCATCTATCAACATCTAGTTATTAGTTATAGAATGAGAAGTGATGCTTTGAGTTTGAAAGATGTGAAATGCAATGTAATCAACAAATCAGATGATTATGATGATGTTTTGTCACCTTGACTAGCCTATCACCTTAAGAGGTTAGCTTGTCACCTAAACTTTGGTTATATGTATGGTGTAATTTATTATTGAATGTAATTTATTCTTCTTAGTTTTCTTACTTAGGTTGAAATTAATTTTGTTTAATTAGAATATAATTTCTTGTATGTCCTATATGTTTTCTAGATGCTAGACTTTTCTTGTATGTCCTAGATGATAGCTTTAGTTTGTAATACAACTTTTAGCCTCCACATGCATTGAATATGCTTGTGTGAAGGACAAAATAATGAACATTTGTGATTTAATAATACATATAGATATCTTAACATTAGGTGAACTAAGCCTCATCATTACAAACAAAGAAATAATCTCTTAGGTTTGACTGACACTGAAAACTAAAACTAAGAGACTGAAAAATTAGAAAATTGTTCAATCTTTTCAATAAAATGATATCTAAAATATTGCATTCATAACATACCCCTATATTCCCACCTAAAATACATAAAAAATCCAATATCATAATTCAAGACCACAACTTATTATATCATACACAGTATTATGAACAAATAATTGATACCAATTCATAATATACCCCTATATTCCCACCTAAAATACATAAAAAATCTAATCATACACAGTATTATCAACAAATAATTGAGACTAGAATTCGAGCACTAGATTAAATATTCTTCTCTATTGATTGCTCCAAATAGATATTACAATATAATAGAAGTCTCCTCATATATGTTTTTATAAATTCCTATGAAGATGATAAAAAAATTTGGTCTTGGTTTCTCTATTATAAGAAAAGCAACAAGCTTTAGATCATTACAAAATATGACATCTTTTCAAAATTCATGCTTTGTATAAACTAAACATTAGTTTTGCTTAAAACATAAAATAGAGAAAGTAGATAACTAATGAATTCTGCAGCACTCGTGACACCATAGTCCATTAATCTTTGTAAGGCACCTATGATCACTAAAGATCTGTTCGAGGTCCTTTTTGCATATTAGTGTGTTTGAATGTCCGGTTCTTCCATTGTGACAGACCCAAGGCCTACTGTTCGAGAGGACCCAAATACTTCTACTCTCTCTTGTACACTATATAATCATGTGACCATTTGTATTCTTGAATTTTCAATATATTTGCAAGGTGAATCTTCCATCGACTGTCTAGTAATGCCTTTCCATCCATGATAAACTTAGAATATCCAACATCTGAGGCTATTACTCCATCCGTGATTAAGTTAAACCTATCAAGACTCAACTCACCATCCTTTTGTATGTGAGTGATGCAATATGGAACACTCTGGCCAAATTCACTCTTCCATTCATTGAGGTCCTTCAATTGGTCATCATATTTCAACATTTTTGGCACAAACCACTACTTCAAAGTATGAAATGAATCTATTCTTATTATGATCTTTTGGTCCTCTCCTTGTATATATTGGAATTCATCTATAACTATTTCAACCATCTGCTCTGTAGGTTTTACTATTGTAGGAGCCTCAGTACTCCTTTGTAAGACTTTGCACAAGATTACCAATGTGTGGTGTATGGGCTACTAGCTCTTAAAAAGGGGATCCAATATGGGTACATGTGTTTTCATCTGATCAATTGCTTGTGTTAGTGAGCTATAGCAATCATACACACTTTCCAACTTATCCAAAATTAGCTTTATCCTATGCTTGAGGACCTTCTCTAAAACATTGAAGATTTTCTTTTTCACTTCTTCCTTACCCTCATTGTTTTCTTTCTTTAACTCTTCAATCTTCTGTCTAAGAATTCACACTTGTTCAGTAGAAGCACTTTCTATATCAAATGGTCGAGCAGGAGGAGGCTGGTATAACATTATTTCCTTGTTCTATGAGGGGCCTGCTCCTTTCAATTGTTCTGTCAATTTCACATTTTCCATGAACAAATTATTGACTTCATCATTTAAAAACTTTTGTTCCTTTTCGTACTCTCCCAATCTATCTTCCATCTCCTTAATTGCAGCTCAGGTGAACATAGCTGAATGCATTGTCATAGTTGCATCTTCTAGAGGAGATGTATCCTTTAATGTTTTCACCATAGTTGTCCCTTTCATTTCCTGTACTACATCTAGTAACCTTGGTTTTTGTGTACTCTTTTGTCTAGCCTAGAATTCCAAGGTTTCAATCTTAGGGTTATACCTTGTGCCACTCACCCCTTCATCTGATTCAAACTCAACAATCAACATTGGGTCTTCCTGTGTTCTCACTTGATCAAGTAAACTTTTTTTCTTTAATTCCATACTAGGGACAATAAGTACATTAATTTTCAAAATAATATCTTTAGCCTCTTGTGGGATGACATCAATATTATCAATCCTTCATTCATTAAAAGTTTGGGCTACTATCCGGTCATGGTGGGATTCCTTAGCTCCCATCTTATTTATTTCAATCCTCGCTTGAAACTCTCTCATTTTCATCTTAATCCAAAAGTTTTTAAGTTCAAGGGTTTTGATAAATTCATCATCTTCCAAGAACTTGAGAGCTGCAATTACCCTCTCATCCTCATGCATTTCTCTTTCTCCTTGTACCTGAATATCAACTCTAGCTTTAGGCCTATTTTCTTCAGTTTCAGGCATAGGTTGGTCCACTTCAACATCATCCTTGAAATGTCTTAACACATTAACTTCTTCTTCTATATCTCCAACCTCCTCACTTATTTCATAGGAAAAAAGTGGGTCTATCTCTTGCGTCTTTTATTTTTTAGAAGGTGGTTGCTTAGGAGGTGATCCTAGAGAAGCATGCCATACTAAAATAGTATCTAAAGTTGGTTTTGTAATTAAAATACCACTCGACCTTTTGGGAGAAAATTTAGAAAGTCTCCCCATCCCCATATCCACTGCAGACTTATATAATTCATGAAACTTATCAATCCTCTTGAGAGGATTTGCTTCCTCTATGAAATACCCCAAGGAATCACTGTGCTTCATCTTTCTTTCTTCCTTAGGCCTTTTCATAATTTCCCATTTTCTCCTCCTCGCATATACCTCTTGAGGAGTGAAACAATTTCTGATTACATCTTCTTCATAATCAATCTGGTGAGTAACCATAGCCTTGGTAAGGATTGTGTGTCTTACAAAATTAATGTGACCCTCAGGGTCAAAATCTCTTTCCTTTCCAAACTCTAAAGAGTACCTTGTTTTTAGATAATTTTGCAAGTCTTCAAGTGTATCAGATCCCACTGATAGTTCCCCACATGTAAAATTGGGTAGAAATGTACCCTTCCTTTGTTTATGCATGGCATCTTTTTCCATCCATAGAATCTACCACATGAACTCTAAAAAGGCTAATCAAAGGGGGAAAAAATTTGGTAGTATATGTGGGGCCTGTGAGCATCCATAAATCCCGATTATTGTGATATCTGGTAGAAAAAAACAATCACCAAAGTTATGAGTATGGCCTTGCTCAAGTTTCAAAGCCAAAGGTCTTAACAGTTGTAGCACAAGCGTGTGTAGTCTTGGTGGTGGGTGGCCAAGAACTCTCATAATTATATACACAAAGTCATCATGGAATATCACATAATTTGAATTCTTACATCTGTTGTCCCATATATAACACTATCATTGCATTGGCAACAAATTTCCCTGCTGGTCAATCTTACCCAAACACATCCTTTTGCTCCATCTATCTTTATTTTGGTATAATATCAGGTGGTACAACAAAGAATATTTCCTGAATGTTATGGGGGCTCTATTTTCCATGACTTGTAGAAATCCTTCATGCAATGCTTTCTCAAGACATGAGGAAAAATCATATTCAATGTTTGTCTTAGGGTTTTGGATCCTCATAGCCATCATCATTAAACTAACTAGCATTCAAACTTGTGCATCTATCCCAAGTACTTGACAAAGAGAAAAGTAGGTTTTCTTGAAATAGAATTGGAAATCTGTGACAACAAATGATTCAATAGCAGAAGGGAATAGAGGAATCACCCTGTTGTTCATACCCCTTTCATTTAAATGGAGAGTTCACCACTTCTATAGGTTCTCCTCAATCTAGTATATTCTTCTTCACTTCTTTGCAAATTAATTTTAGTTAGGGCTTGTTTGTTTAGGTGAAAACATTCAATGATGGCCACTTTAGTCAATACAACTAATGGTGAACCATCTAGAAATATCACAGACCTAGTAGCAGGATGATAACTCTGAGCCAATACTTTGATGAACTGTACATCTATAATTTTTTTTTGGGATAATTAACTTGGCCAAATCTAATGCCCATAGATTTGACATCAGAATCTTTTCCTCCCTTTTGTCATAAAATTACCAGAACAGTTCCGACTCAGAGATAGGGATAAGGACATCTCTACAACCATGAGCCACATCTTTAATTTTTTATTTAAATACTCTATCATTTGATTCAGGGGGTATATCTAGGATAAACTGTTGTAAGAACCTCTTTTTATCCTTAGATTCTTCCTTTTTCGTTTCAGGTTCTTTCTTCTTGGGTGACATGATGTTTAAATATCTTACATCTCTTATACTTCTGAAATGTAGAATTTCAAACAATCTTGTACTCATAAAACTTATTTCATGAGTTCTATGCACTTACCCGAGTTACAATGGTTGTAGAGCTTAACCTCCTCAAACTTCTAGCTCCCCACATGATAATTTTTGCAAATGAGTGCAAAGAGAATGTCGAATTGTTAGTTTAATGGCTTCTAAGCTCATTCATGTCAACATTAATATCAACCTTACGCTAAATATTTTGCTCGTAGTTTGAGTTTGAACATGCACCATTGATTTTACAAGATCAAAGGGTTGATGTGATTCGTGCATTTAATACTGTTATATCGGTGCCACTTTCTATAACTGTCATGGGATAAAAGGGTATACAATGCTATACCGCATGCTTATTTTTTTTTCACCATGGGGAAGCAGGATCCTTACCTTTATATTGCAAGCTTGACTTGTTTAACTTGTGGTACTGGGGTTTACATTAATGGTCACATATAGCTTACCGCCATACTGCATGCTTCATCACATCCTTCCATGGTATAGCGGTTCATACCACATGCCTTTATGATCTTCCTCACGAGATGGCGGGTTATTCCCTGCTATACCGCACCCTTCATTTTTCCTTCTTGTGGTATGACAATATATGATGTATTTAAATTCTCTCATACTGCCCAACCAAATCCTTGTCATAATAGTTCTGCAGTATGGCGGTAAATATCTTCATGTTGTTTGTTGTACATCGTCAGCTTGCCAAGGGTTCAAATTACTATTGAGGGATCACAGTAAGGGACTATTAAGGGATTTGGAATGTTTTTAGTGAAACATGTTTTGGCTTAAGTATATATGATGAGTTTTTGGGTTTGTATAGGTCTTTTAGTGTTAGCCAAACCTAAAAAATTTATATGTTTGTTTATAGTGGGGAGGCTCAGTCAAAAATAAAAAGGAATATAAGGGTCAAGGCTCAGGTCATGGAGCTCAAGGTTAATTGTGATGATGGAACTATGAAAATTTTAAGGTTCTAACACACCTCATGATGAACTAGACTATGTTTTTCCTTCATCCTGCTTGTGTTATGTTGTTCTTCTTGGTTTTTGATTGCAAATTCTTTTTAATCTGTAAATTAAATTCTATTTTAAGTTTCCATTTGCAATTATTAATGGATTGGAAAGTCAACAATTGTCAACTTATGAACTCAATAAAGTTTTACTAATTCAAGTTGCTAATTTATACATTATTGTTTATTTGGACTTTAGGAAATGAGAGGACTGTAAGGCACAAATTAGATGATGGTGATCATAATGCTGAAATTCTAGTGACGAAATATGAGCGTGTGAATAGTGAAAAAGTGGCCAAGAATAATGAATGTTTATTGTGTCTTGGTTTGACAAGCGGGCAAGTTGTATATCCACTAAGTAGTATATTATTTGTTTAATAGTGTTTAATGAAATTTTATAGGAAAGAGATTTATGTATATAAGACATAATATGATATATTTTTTTGTTTTATAGGCAACAAAAAGAGTGCAAAGAAATTGCAAAGAAAAAACAAAAGGAAATAAAAGATATAGTGCCCCCATCTTGTAGAAGTCGACACTTTTGTGATTCAACAAATGCAATTGGTGAAAATAATAGTTGTGATGATGTGCAACCTAGTATAGCACATGGTGATGTGTAGCCTGATATAGTACATGATGATGTGCAACATTGTGATGATCTCTTAGCACAAAGGTTAAGAGAGATTATTGAACAACATCAGAGCAAAGGAACAACATGTCTGCATAAGATTTGGTTATCATTAAAGGATGTGTTTGAAGTGAAATCTGTGGAGACCAGTACTGATCTACCTACTCATGCCACACCTGATGTGTCCAAGGAGCATGAAGTTCTGTTTAATGAAATTCATGAAGAGAGATTGCTAGTTGCATTTGCTATGCCTCAGAGTGCACCTATTGCATCTAGAACTATTGATGGAACTAGTGGATCAACTAGAAATACTGGTAGTGGTAATTTAATAGAAGATGTGGATTCTTTTTTCAAAAGACAAAGATTGAGTCAAGATTTGTATAGATCTACGGAGAGCAATGCAAGAGAAAGAAAATTAGAAGGAAAGAAGCCATTCTTGCTTGAGGTATCAAGAGATGGCGATCCCATTGGGCCAAATGCTACAAAGTGGGCCACCGAGTTGGGTGTAAGATGTAGGGCCCATTTGGATATTTGCAAATCAAGTTTTATAGAGCAAGATCCACGAGTTGTGGAATATGTTATACAAAAAATGGAAAATGCTTTTGAGACTATTGGTGGACAAATCTCTAGAAAATATTACAAGAAAAAGACGAGAATTTTGATAAACAATTATAGATACCATTGTAGAAAAATAATCATGGAGGGAAAAGAGAGTTTAGACTCCACTCTATCTCCCAAAGAGTGGGAGGCATTGAGAGAAAGTATGCATTCCGAAGAATTTTTGGCAAAGAGTAATAGAGGCAAGAGAGCAAGAGATCATGTGAGGGCTAGATATACATTTGACTGAGGTGGGTTGCACGCCAAAATAGACAAATTTGTAGTAAGTGTATGGATTTTTGCTTCAATTTACATTGTGTTATTTATTTCAATTTTTTATTGAACTAACTATATGTTGAAATTGACATTGCATTTTAGGTGGAAAATAGTAATAAAGAAGTAGGTGCAAAAGATATTATCAATTATATGGCAATGCTAGATCCTAGTAAATCTAAGAGTAGGATGAAGTGGAAATCTAGTTCATCAATAGAGATTTCACAACCATCTATTCAATGCCCAGTAGGAGCCTATGTAGATTATGTCAACTCAAATGAACTAGGGTACCAAAAGGTAATGAGTTGCATATTCAATCTCACTCAACAAGTTTCAAAGTTGGTTGCCTCCATTAACTTCCACAGTATGGTGGTAAATATCTTCATGTTGTTTGTTACACACCGCCATCCTGCCAAGGGTTCAAATTACTTATGAGGGATCACGATAAGGGACTATTAAGGGATTTGGAATGTTTTTAGTTAGACATATTTTTGCTTAAGTATATATGATGAATTTTTGGATTTGTATAGGTCTTTCAGTGTCAACCAGACCTAAAAAATTTATATGTTTATTTACAATGGTGGGGCTTAGTAAAAAATAAAAAGGAATATAAGGGTCAAGGCTCAGGTCATGGAGCTCAAGGTTAATTGTGATGATGGAACTACACAAAATTTTAAGGTTCTAACACACCTCATGATGAACTAGACTATGTTTTTCCTTCATCCTACTTGTGTTATGTTTTTATGAGTTTTTTTCTTGTGAATATATCCCTAAAGAAAATTTGTTTGATACTCGTAATTGTAAACATCTTCTTGGTTTTTGACTGCAAATTATTTTTAATCTGTAAACTGAATTCTATTTTAAGTTTCCATTTGCAATTATCAGTGGATTGGAAAGTCAACATTTATCAACTTATGAATTCAATAAAGTTTTACTGATTCAAGTTGCTAATTTATACATTATTGTTTAGTTGGACTTCAGGAAATGAAGAGAAGGACTGTAAGGTGCAAATTAGATGATAGTGATCATAATGCTTAAATTCGAGTGAGAAAATATGGGCGCATGCATAGTGAAAAAGTGGCCAAGAATAATGAATGTTTATTGTGTCTTGGTTTGACAAGTGGGCAAGTTGTAAATCCACTAAATAGTATATTATTTGTTTAATAGTGTTTAATGAAATTTTATAGGCAAGAGATTTATGTATATAAGACATAATATGATTTTTGTTTTGTTTTATAGGCAATAAAAAGAGTGCAAAAAAATTTCAAAGAAAAAAAAAGGAAAGAAAAGATATAGTGCCTCCATCTCATAGAAGTCAACACTTTTGTGATTCAACAAATGCAGTTGGTGAAAACAATAGTTGTGATGATGTGCAACCTGGTATAGCACATGGTGATGTGCAACCTGATATAGAACATGATGATGTGCAACATTGTGATGATCTCTTAGCACAAAGGTTAAGAGAGATTATTGAACAACATTAGAGCAAAGGAACAACAGGTCTGCATAAGATTTGGTTATCATTAAAGGATGTGTTTGAAGTGAAATATATGGAGACCAATACTGATCTACCTACTCATGCCACACCTAATGTGGCCAAGGAGCATGAAGTTCTGGTTAATAAAAGTCATGAAGAGAGACCACTAGTTGCATCTGTTGTGCCTCAGAGTGTACCTATTGCATCTGGAATTTTTGATGGAACTAGTGGATCAACCAAAAATACTCATAGTGGTGATTTAATAGAAGATGTGGATGATTTTGTCAAAAGAAAAAGATTGAGTCAAGATTTGTATAGATCTACAGAGAGGAATGCAAGAGAAAGAAAATTAGAAGGAAAGAAGTCATTCTTGCTTGAGGTATCGAGAGATGGTGAGCCCATTGGTCCAAATGCTGCAAAGTGGGCCACCAAGTTGGGTGTAAGATGTAGTGCCCATTTGGATATTTTCAAATCAATTTTTACAGAGCAAGGTCCACGAGCTGTGGAAAATGTTGTACAAAAAATGGAAAATGCTTTTGAGACTATTGGTGGACAAATCTCTATAAAATATTACAAGAAAAAGATGAGAATTTTGATAAACAATTATAGATACCATTGTAGAAAAATAATCATGGAGGGAAAAGAGAGTTTTGACTCCACTCTATCTCCTAAAGAGTGGGAGGCATTGAGAGAAAGTATGCATTTCGAAGAATTTTTGGAAAAGAGTAACAGAGGCTGTATACACCTAAAATCGGTCATCACATTTAATTAATTAAATACTAGCTATTTAATTAATATTCGACTACGTATAAATAAATTCTCAATTTATTTATATTGTTCACCCTTCTCTAATTCTCCAAATCTAAAATCATATTCTTCTAAATTAATTAAATAAACAAGGCTCCATAAACTTGTTTTATTTAATTAATCTTCACTAATCCCGATTAGAAATTAAAGCACATGTCTACAACTTTTTGTGCCACCTCACCAAGGTCACAAGAAAATAAATAATTCTAATTTTTAATTAGAATTATGCTCAACCAATTTTTTTAAAAAGCACATGGCTTATTCCTCACACACTCCCACCAATTTTGGAGCACATGGTCTATTCCTCACACTTCCACCAATTTTGGAGCACATGATCTTTTCTTCCCACACTTGAGTCTTCCATCCAAATGGCATGTTGCCCATTGGTCAAAAGATTCTTCCATCCAAATGGTATGTTTTCCATTGGTCAAGAGATTCTTCCATCTAAATGGCATGTTGTCTTTGGTCAAGGGGACAACATCTTGATTCTCTCCATCTCCACCATCCATTCTTCTTGTTCGAATCTGGACTGTTGCTCATTGCCACCTCACCAAATGCTTGGAAAAGGCTATAAATACAACCCTTGGGCATTGCATTTGGTATCCACATTTTGAATAGAGTTATTATGCAGGTTTATTGTTGGAGCTTTGGAGCATTTTGGAGTCTTATAGTTACATCTAGCTTCATATTTTGCTTTGCATTTACATCTTAGCTTTAAATCTTGCTTCATAGTTGCATTTTATGTCTCATCTTGCATCATAGTTGTGTTGTACCCCAAATTAATTTGTTTTGCTACACTTAGGCATTTTGAAGAAATGAGTAAAAATCTTATCAAATTTGTCAAAAAAGGTCAAATTTTGGTTTTGCACGTCTTGCATGAGGGGTAAAAAATTGAAATTTTCAAAATATGATGATCTGGGTTTGCTCATAGCGACCTAATCTAAAAAAACCCAGATCTTAGTTTTTCATCCCTACTTTTTAGGAAAATTGCTATTTTTAGAAACTTTATGAAAATAGTAACTTTTTCTAGGTTTTTCTAGGTTTCTTTCGAAACGGATACTGGCAAAATTTTCTAAAAATAGAAATCTTGTCTGCCAGGGTTCAAACTAATTTTGATTGGCTCAAAATACTTCCTCATAAGGCTGGTGCAGTCAAAATAAAAAAAAATGATTAGTTTTGCCCTAGTGGGTCTATTCTACTTTTTCAATTTCAGAAAGCATTTCAGGAGCTTCAAAAGTCATCAATGGAGGCCATTTAGCTACAAGGTGTTAGATTCAACATGCAAACTGAACATAAGATGGGATGGTGAAAATGCACGAAGAACAAAGAAGGAAGTTCAAATCTGCAGAAAGTGACTACGTCTGCCAGCCATGGGCGCCCCAGGAGGAGATAGGCGCCCATCTTTTCAGGGCATCAGATGATGAAATTAGGGTTTGTGCTTCCAAGAAAAGTTGTTCAGAATCCTCCCAGATCCACAACAAGTGTGACAACATCATCATCAGATCATCTAGTCACCCAGAATTCAAGATCAAATAGAGGAGTTTCAAACATAAGACAAAAAGTAAATCATGGAAAATCACTGAAATTTTCTAAGTCTAGGAACTTTTAGTGCCCTAGGTGCTCAGGGGCGCCTAGTCTTTCGAGAGGTCAAATTCAGTAGTTAGGGTTTGTAGATGAGCTCAATCTCTTCTAAATTTAGTCAGCTTCGCAATGGATGTCCTCATTAGATCATCAGACTAGTTAGTCTCTAGCAAATCTATATCAAGTTGAAGGCATAGAATGAAGGATTAAGGTTGAAGATGAAAACCAAATGAAAATATTCTAAGTTTGGAGGAGTTGGGCACCCTAGAAGGAGAAAGGCACCCAAGATTTTGAGGTCTCAAATAGATGAATTTTCCAATGAAGTCTCCAACGTGACTTCCTCAAAGATGATCAGGCTTTCCAACGAGACCATCAGCTTGCCAATCCAAGTTGGTAGTTGTCAGATGTCGAAGGCTGAACAGATCAAGAAACAAGAGCTAAATGTCAAAATTCAAAAGAAAAGGTGAAATTTATGAAAAATATTCTAACTCTGGTGAAGTTGGGTGCCCCAGCTTGCTAGGGGTGCCCAAGTTTTTAATGCCTCAAATTCAACTTTCAAGGGATGCAGCTCCAAGGAGACCCCTCTCAGAATCTTCTCAGCCTCACAACGAGTCCAGTCGTTAGTCTATCTGAGCTTCGGATCATCAGAAATGACAAGATCATATAAAGGAGTGAAATTGATGAAGAAACCTAAAAATGGCTAAGTCTGGTGAACATGGGTGCCCCTGGAGAGAAAAGGAACACAAAATTTTGAAGCTTGAAATGATAGAATTTGTTGATACAGTCTCCAAGATCATCTCTTCAGATTCAACCAAGCTATCCAATGAATTAGACGATCAGTCAATCTGATCAATGTAGCTCCCAGAATTGAGATTTCATCAGAAGATCAAAGGGAAATGAAGAACTTGAAAATCATACAAAAATGGCTAACACTGTGAAGGTTCAGTGCACCAGAAGGAGATAGGCACTCATGATTTTGGAGGATCAAACAAAGGTTTTAGCTGAAGGTGCCTCAGGGATGATCTTCTCAGAATCACTCAAGCTTCACGATGAAACATTCAGCTCGTTCATCAGATCAACCTAGAAGCCGGAGATCATAATCAAAGTGGGGTTTCAAAATTGAGAAAAGTTGAAAAAATCAGAAAAATGGTTAAGTCTGGGAGAAGTTGGTGCCTCTAGCCAAGAAGGGCACCCAATTTGTCTTGCCTTACAAAATGGCAAGATGAACATGAATGTCCAAGTTCAATGCAGAGCCTGATTTTAGGGTTTTGAAGAAGAAAGCAAAAAGAAAGTAGAGTTATCTCAAGCCTAGAGTTTATTTAAGAGGCTTTTATCATTCAAAATTCATTATTCTTTGTAGGTGGTGTCCAAGTTGAAGAGTAGCAACAACTTTGAAGTTTTTATTTCAAGATTTAAGAGTTCAAGGTTGCTGATTTTTAAGAAGTTCTGCATTAATTTTCAGACCAGCAACATAAGACCTTTGTTTTTCATGCTTTTTTTCATCCAGAACATCAAATTTTTGAAGAAGGTCAAGGTTTTCAATTTTCAACCATCTAGGTCTTTTCATCTCATCTTTCTAAAGAATTTTTGAGGAGTTTTCTCAAGTTGCAATAGCTGCTTTTTCCTTGCATGTTAGTGAAATCATCAGAGTTTGCAAATTTTGATCATCTGGGTCCTCTTGAAATGTTCTTCTGAAGAAAACCCATATCAAAGCTTTTTTCAAGAAAAATTCAGATTCTAGGGTTGGTTGCTTTTTCAATCAACCCTTAGTATTTTTCAAATTTGATCATCAGGGTTCATTCCAAATTGTATTCTAAACAAAACCTAGGTGCCAACGTTTTTGGTGAAAATTTGAAGAAACTAGGGTTTGCTGCTTTTTTAGTCTACACTCAAAATTTTGAAAAATGGGCGATTTGGGTTGTCTTGCAACGAAATTATGTGCAAAACTTATATCTCAGAAAATTTTCTAAAAAATTTTCCATTTGAAGAAGAAAAACCAGCGTTCTAAAAATAGTAAGTTGCTCAAAACTTGTCTGAACCTAAGCGAGTTTACAATCATTCTTCAAGGTTTTCAAAATGGAATACACTCCCAATGATTTCAAGACCAAATCAACTCTCTACCATGAATTCATCAAAACAACTGAGACAAACTTGCATCACATCAAGCCGGTGTTTGATCTACATGCTTTGGAGAGTGCAAGCAACACTACAATCAAAAACCTAAGACACTCTGGACTCCTCACAACAACATCGATTCCTATTTCAATTCAAAGTCTTGAGTTTGTAATCGCTTGCATTAAGCATTACAATCTGGCGACACGAGAGATCCAGTCAGTAGATGGTAGATTGATTTACAGTTTGAAACTTGACATGATCGAGAAATGTTTCTCAATTCCCCCTTGGCCTGAAAGTGTGACTATTTCTAAGGGCGAATGTGAAAGGATATGGGAGATGCACAAGGACAAATACAACAAGAAGATTGCAAAAAAGTGGATGAAAGACAAACATAAGACTCTGCCAAGTCACATTTCCATGATGTCAACAAAGTTCGAGAAAGCGGCCAATGAGGTTCAAGATTTCCTGAGATCAATTGCAAATATAGAGGACATCTTAGAAAAGTGCAACTTTTCTATTGATGGTATAGATGCACCTGATCAGGACACAATTTCCTACTTTTTGGCGGATGTCATTGAGATTTAAAGCGACTTTCTTCCAGAAATTTTTTTTTCTCTTTCTTTCTATTCTTGGAACAATTCTTATCTATTCTTTGGAGAAGAGAAAGAAGATAAAATGTAATAGTTGGCACTTCCAGCTTTTCCTGCTTTCTTAGGTGTTAGATGTTATCTTCTCTTAGTTTTAGAAATAAAGCTTGCTTGTTGAGCAAGTCTTAGTTGTAAAAGCAAGGAGATTTTAGGGTTCCCCACTCCTTTGCTTGCCTATAAATAAGAGCAGTCTTGCTCATTTATTTTCAACCATGCTAGTGATAACAAACACTGAGCCTATAGTGCCTTCTATTGTTATTCAGTGTTGTTCAATAGTGTTTATGATAGCGAATTGCTGAGTCTCTTTTAGCCAACAAGTTGTTATTGTAGTTGATGTCCTTTTTGTGTAAGAACAAGATTGCAAGTCTCTTTTAGCTGCAAGT
Source organism: Sequoia sempervirens (assembly GCA_007258455.2). Taxonomy (NCBI): domain Eukaryota; kingdom Viridiplantae; phylum Streptophyta; class Pinopsida; order Cupressales; family Cupressaceae; genus Sequoia; species Sequoia sempervirens. The sequence goes on from VDFB02045023.1 coordinate 591,844, forward strand.
TCTTGCTCCGTGCATGTGTTTAGTGTAATCTTTGTTCCAAAAGTTTGAGAAATAAAGTCTTGAGCCTATTTTTTCCTGATAGAATGTCTCAGATTTCCATTATTTGTGTTATGCTTATATGATCTTTAATTTCAACTTGCATTGAAAGTAAGTAGATGTGTGTTGGAAGGAGAGTTTGTTTAAGTACTTTGTGAGAGAATTGTACTTCATCCATTTCTATTTCTCTTGCTCTGCATTTACTTGAGAAAATAGAAACGTCTTTAGCGTAAGTTGTAGTTGAAATTCCAAATCAAAAAATATCAGCCATGACATTTGAGTTTTATAAACCTTGTGCTTTAGCAGAACCAAAAAGATAGGAAAATTATATTTAATTTACTTTCTTTCACACCATCAGCAAGAGGGAGCTTCCCCTCCTAATTTGAAGAGAATTTTTATTGTGCATAGTTGTCTATTTCAAATCCGTGTTCCAAAGGTGCAAATTTAAACACCAACAGTTTTTTGGCACCCACTGTGGAGCACGAGGCATAAAACAACAAAGAAAGCTTAAGCTTTATGTCACGGGTATGACTCTCTGGTGTCCTACTGCTCCAGTTCAACAACCTGACCTTACACCTCCAGTTATCTAGCCAAATTTCTAGATAATTGAAGGAGAGAAAACGAACATCATCAGCAAGCTAAGGAGTTTCATCTTAGAGAAGAGGGAGACCCCTGCTCAGTGGAGAAAAGCTATTGCTATTTTAGACAAAGAGGAAGAGAAAGTTGATATTGCAGTCAGAAGGCCTATCTTTCCACCACCCGCGTGGGTCTAGACAAACTTGGCTTACATATTTTATATAAGGAGGAGAACAAGAACAAATCCTCTCTTCCAAGGAGAAGTTGATTCAACAAATACTTTCCTTTCGCAAACACATCCTACAAAAGTTGGAGATTTGTCCAACACAGTTCCTGAGTACAACACCGTACCTAAGAATGAACAAGAAGAACCTGTTGTTCAACCAGAAGCAATGGGAGATAACAACAATCATAATCACAATCACAATTAGAGAAGAGGACCCTTACTGCCTTGGGGTGATCAAATCAGACCTTTGGCCTTGGCAGCGAATCATGAATTACCTAAGGGGTCAAGAAAGTACTTTCCACGGTTCCAAGGTGATGGAAGTCAACATCCTGATGATCATATTTTATCCTTTTCAACTGCTTGCATTGTTTTGCATGTAGCTCATGAAGACATTGTTGTACGTCTCTTTGTTGAGACACTCGTGGGAGCTGTTTCCAAATGGTTCAATCACTTGGAGCCAGGTTGCATAACCAACTGGGATACTATGACTGAAAAGTTTCTTGCAAGGTTCAAGCCAGCTGAAGATAGCCACTAGTTGTTCACCCAGCTGTCAAATTCAAAGGAGGACAACAATGAGGGAGTTTGTGGCAAGGTTCAATTTCCTGGTCACATGTCTTTCATATACACTCAATCCCTCACCTGAGATCCTATTGAGTAGTTTTGTCAATGCACTTCCATCTGAGATAACATTTTTCCTCAAGTCGGCTAATGAGACAGAACTGAAGACTGCACAACAAGGTGCTATAGAAATTGAAGACAACATGATTACTTCAAGAAAGATCAAGGGAGATGCCATCAGGCCTTTGGTTCAAAGTTTTTCTGATCCACTACTTCAAAGAGTTGTCAATGAAGTGACTATTCTCAAGAGGCAATTACCTCTCCAACCTACACCTCTTGCTCAAGTTGGACCACCACTTTCCCTACCTACATCACAACTGTATCAAGCACCAAGCCATATCAACCTCAATAGCCATAGCAGCCAAGGAGAAATAACTTTTAGCCTTACAACAATTATAGGCCATGAGGGCCAGCTCCACCAAGGCAACTCGCTAATAATACACAAAATGTTATGTTTTTCTCTTTTCATGATTCCACTAAACATATCAGCGCCACTTGCCCCAAAAATTTTAGAATGAATGAGATAATGGGACATACCGAAACTACACCTTCACCAAGTTTCATACTAGCTCCAAGTTCAAATGTTGTCTTACCTTAATCAGACAACTTCGATGGCGACTCCGCAATGGGCTACTTTGAAAGTGAACTCAATTTTGAAGAACAAGAAAATTTTTGTCAGTACTCTCTTGCAGTAAATCCTGATAATCACATGACTCCTATGTTTACAAGAGCTCAACATCTAAAAGCATAGGAGAAGAAGAAGAAGAGAGACTGAAGGTACAAAAAGAAAAAGAAAAAGGAAAAGAAGTATCTTCTACTTCTAATATCAATACTTCTCAAGAGAAAGTAGTTGCTCAAGACTCGTCTTCAACAAATTTTGATATTGTAGATGCCTTGATGAAGAACAAAGTGCAGATTTCTCAGTTAGAGTATCTCCAAGATCATCCAGAGCAAGTGGACCGACTTCTTAAGTTTGTGAAGAAGGCACCTGTCAAGCAGCCCACATTGCTCGAATCATCTGCACCGGTGGAAGAAAAGCCTAAGCCCTTCTATATTTCTTTGTGTATAGGAGGTTACAAATTGAGCAATTGTATCATCAACTCTGGAGCCTCAGAAAATGTCATGTCGCTACAAGTGATGAACATTCTAGGACTTTCGTGCACTAAGACAAAAGACAAATGTTACTCACTGGAGTCCAAGTTGGTGTTGTTAGTCAGACAGTTGAAGGATGCTCAAGTGAGGTTGGCGGCCTGTCCTGAGAAGAAAATTATGATGACCATCCTAGTGGTTGACATTCCATCTAGCTATGGGATGTTGTTAAGCAGAAGCTTTTGCAAGGACCTCAGTGGAGAGATTCAAATGGATTGGTCTTCTGTGAATATTCCACTAAAGAATGGCACTTTCAAGCTAGAAACAGAACCCAAGTCTCGATTTGCGGTCGTAAAGTCCCAAGATCCTCAAGCTCAAGTTTTGTATCAAGAAATAGGTCTTGGTACTTACACCATGCTGTCAGAAATACTTGAAGAAATTCAAGAGGTCATGTGTTCACAAATGAATCAACAAATGATCCTAAGCTATGGACTATGAAATTTGATGACAAATTTTCTACTGCTAGTTCGGGAGAGGAAGTGGTGATAATTTATCCCAAAGGACGGTTGTATCCATTTGCATACTGCTTGCAATTTGACTATACAAAAAAAAGGTGGAATATGAGGCACTTCTAATAGGTCTCAGAAATGCAAAGGAAATGGGTATTAAACATCTCAAAGTTGAAGGTGATTTGGAGCTCGTTGTGAAGCAAGTCAGAGATCAGTTCAGAGTGAAAGAAGATTGTCTCTGACATTACAAAAATAGAGTATGGAATGCAATAGATTGGTTCAAAGCATTCGACATAAAGTACATTCCATGTCTAGATAATAGTAGAGTAGATGCCCTCGTGGTATCAACTTCACTCTTCATGCCACATTTTGTCTTTCGTCAGAATGCATTTGCCATTGAGCTAATATATAGGCCAGCTGTACCTGACAACTGTGATAATTGGAAAGTCTTTGATAACGATGACCACATTAAGTAGTTTCTTGTTATGGGAGATAATTTCAAAGAATTGTTCTTTGAGGGAAGTTCATTTACTCATAGAGAATCAGTAACAAAAGCCTCCGATGTGCTAAAGATTGTTGAAGACAAAGAAAGTCCAGAAGAACCAGATACAAGCATTATCCAGTTGAAAGGAAATAAGATTCCCAAGGGCTTGGTTTCCTTGGAGAATATTTTTGACAGGCATGACAGATACATTCAAGATCAAAGGAACTCAAGCGAAAGAACCTCTGCTGAATATCAACAAGTAAATATTGGCATAGATGACAAGCCCTGACTTGTTAATTTGGGTACGTGTTGTACTACAAAGGAAAGTGAGAGGTCCATCTCTCTATTCAAGCAATACTGTGATTTCTTCTCCTGGTCATATGAAGATTCAAAGGTTTTTACACCAAGATAATTGTCTCATACAATTCCTCTTAAACCTGAAGTGAAGCCCTTCAGGCAAAAACAAAGACACTACAATCCGCGAATTGAAGATACCATCTACACGGAAATCCAAAAGATGGTGGATGCGAAGATTATCTTTCCAATTCATCACTCCACCTGGGTGTCTAATATAGTTCCTGTACAAAAGAAGAACAGAGAAATCAGAATTTGTGTAGATTTCAGGAACTTGAATCAATCCTCTCTCAAGGATAATTATCCTCTGCTGATCATGGAGCATACTTTGCAGATGGTTATTGGTTCAGAGATGTTGTCCTTATTGGATGGTTTTTTTGGTTACAATTAGATTGCAGTAGTTGAAGAAGATCAGTACAAGATGAAGTTCACAACCCCATGGGGTACATTTGCATATGAAAGAATTCCCTTCGGCCTCATCAACGTCGGTGCTACATTTCAGAGAGCCATGGATTTGGCATTTGGAAACTTGAGGAATAAAGTAATTGTTGTCTATCTAGATGACCTCACTATTTTCTCGAAGATGCGAGGAGATCATTTTTCACATCTGGGGAAAGTCTTTGAGAGATGTAGATATCATAAGATATCACTAAATCCCAAAAAGTCCATCTTTGCAATGACAGAGGGCTAGTTGCTGGGCCACATCGTCTCCAAGGAGGGAACTTGAATTGACCTGAGTCAGGTTGAAGTTATCAGAAGCTTGTCTCTTCCAACAAGTAGAATAGGGGTACACTCTTTCTTTGGTAAAGTGAATTTCATATGAAGGTTTGTACCAAATTTTTCTGAATTGACAAAAGATATATCTGCTATGATGAAGAAGAAGATTGTTTTCAAGTGGACGAAAGAAGGAAAGAAGGAATTTGCAACAATAAAAGAAGCTATTAGCCGAGCTCCAGTGCTAGTCCATCCTGATTTTGAAAAGGAGTTTATCCTTTATTGCTATGCATTAGAGCATACTTTGTCTGCCATTCTGACACAAAAGTTGAATGAAGAAACTGAGTCTCCTATAGCTTTCATGAGCAATAGTTTCAAAGATAGCAAGTCACAATACTCTCAGATTGAAAATAATGCATATGTAGTGGTTCGAGCTATATAGAATTTCATATTTTATATCTTGAATTCCAACACCATTTTATATGTCATTGATCCAACAGTTAAAAGTGTGCTAATTCAATAGGAGATGGGCACAAAGAGAGGAAACTAGTTTGTGAAAGTACAAGAGTATGACTTGGAGATCAAGCTAACCAAACTCATTTGCAGGAGAGGTCTTTGTCAGTTGATAGCAAAGGATGGTGATAAGAAGCTTCAAGCCAAAGGTATACCTAAAATTGAACATGAAGAAAAAGAGGATCTTCCCATGGTCCTACTGATCGAGTCTACTGGAGAATGGTTTATTGAGATATGGTATTACCTGACTTATGGTGATTTCCCGAATCACTTGAACAAGCAACAAATGAGCACAAAATTATGTGATTATCAACAACTTTTTGTACAAGTAAGGGCTTGACGAAACCTTTTTGTTATGTGTCACCAAGGATCAACAATGACGCTTGTTGGAATCTTTTCACAATCAAGCATGCGGTGGCCACTTTTCTTCGAAGGTGATGACTTTCAAGATTTTGTGAGCATAGTTCTTTTGGCCGACCATGTTCCGCGATGCATATCAATGGGTGTAAAAATGTCAATTGTGTCAACAATTTGTTGGCAAGATGAAATTGGCAGCAACTCCTCTTAGGCCAGTTATTATAGACGCTCCATTTCGGCAATGGGGTTTAGATTTTATCGGTCCTATCAACCCACGTTCTAGCAAGGGGCATATTTATGCCCTCACAAGCACTGATTATTTCACTAAATGGGATGAGGCTATTCCCACCAAGCGGGCTACGTCCGAGGTCATGTTTGAATTCTTGAAGGAAAACATTGTTACGCGCTTCAGAGTTCCTCACAAAATTGTGACAGATAATGCAACATGTTTCTCATCTGAGGAGCTACTAGAGTTTTGTTTTGATCATGACATCACTCTATCTCATTTATTTGATTATTACCCTCAGGGTAATGGTCAGGTGGAATCATCAAATAATAACATTGTCACAATCATATGCAAGTTAGTTGATTCCAGTCAACGAACTTGGCATAAGAAGCTCTATGATGCTCTCTAGGCCGACAAGATTACTCCAAAGAAAGCCATCGCTACTTCACCCTTCATCCTCATGTATGGTACAAAGGATATGATACCTATCACGCTGGAGTTGTCCACTTTGCAGCTGGTGACCGCAGTAGAAGATGGAGAGTTCACAGATCCTATTCAGAAACGCATTCTGTACATGACAAAGCTTCAAGAAGAAAGGGTGGAGGTGGTAAACAGAATCACTCAACACCAGGAGCGAGTGAAGAAAATTTTTTAGAGGAAAGCTCGCTAGTGAGATTTTGAGGTTGGAGATCAAGTCCTCCTGTGGGTCAAGAGACATGACGACAAATTTGATTCCTTGTGGCTGGGGCTGTTCAAGATTCATGAGCTTGCCAGGGAGAATACTTATATTCTCTCATGCTTGGATGGAAGTATCCTCTCCCTACCACACAATGGGAAACACCTAAAAAACTTCATCCCTTTGGGGGTGGAGTAAATATTCTTTGAAAATCAAACTTTGTAAATAATTTTTCTTTGTGTTTTCATGATGTGTTTCCCCTTTCTGTAATGTGATTGCTATGTTGTGTTTCCCCTTTTCGTAACAGTCCTGTCATGTTTTAGGTGATTAGGAGTCTTGTTTTAGGTGATTTTTTAAGGGAAGTCCAACTATTAGGTGATTTCTAGGAAGTTTGGTCATAGGTGACTTAGAAAAGTCTTGCAAATAGGTGATTAGGAAATGTTGTTGACTCCGATACCCATGGATAAGGCACTAGTATATGCTCAAAAATCTAGAGATTCTTTGGTTCTCCTATTCCGTAAGTATCCTCCATGGACCCCAGACAGAGCCAATGTTGTGCCCCAAATTAAAAAAATTTGCTACACTTTGGCATTTTGAAGAAATGAGTAAAATCTTGTTAAATTTGTCAAAAAAGGTCAAAATTTGGGTTTGCACGTCTTGCATGAGGGGTAAAAACTTGAAATTTTCAAAATTTGATGATCTGGGTATGCTCAGAGCGACCTAATCTACAAAACTCAGATCTTAGTTATTCATCCCTACTTTTTAGGGAAACTGCTATTTTTAGAAACTTTCTAAAAATAGTAGCTTTTTCTGGGTTTCTTTCGAAACAGCTATTGGAAAATTTTTCTAAAGATAGAAAGTTTGTCTACTAGGGTTCAAACTAATTTCGATTGGCTCAAAATACTTCCTCACCAGGCTGGTGCAGTCAGAATCAAGAAATGATCAGTTTTTCCCTAGTGGGTCTATTCTACTTTTTCAATTTCAGAAAGCATTTTGGGAGCTTTAAATGTCATAAATGGAGGCTAGTTAGCTACCAGGCATTAGATTCAACATGCAAGCATTGAATAGAAGATGGGATGGTGAACATGCATTAAGAATGAAGAAAGAAGTTGAAATATGCAGAAAATGACTAAGTCTGTCAACCATGGGCGCCCAAGGAGAGATAGGCGCCCATCTTTTCAGGGCATCAGATGATGGAATTAGGGTTTGTGCTTCCAGGAAAAGTTGTTCAGAATCCTCTCAACTCTGTAATAAGTCTGGAAACGTCATCATTAGATCATCCAGTCACCCAGAATTTGAGATCAAACAAAGGAGTTTCAAATAGAAGACAAAAAGCAAATCATGGAAAATCATTGAAAATTTTCTAAGTCTAGGAACTTTTAGTGTCCTAGGTGCTCAGGGGTGACCAACCTTTTGAGAGGTCAAATTTAGCAGTTAGGGTTTGCAGATGAGCTCAATCTCTTCTGAATTCAATTAGCTTCACAACAAATGTCCTTGTTAGATCATCAGTCTAGTCAGTCTCCGACAAATCCAGATCAAGCTGAAGGCATAAAATGAAGGATCAAGGTTGAAGATGAAAATCAAATTAAAATATTCTAATTCTAGAGGAGTTGGGTGCCCCAGAAGGAGAAAGGCGCCCAAGATTTTGAGGTCTCAAACAGATAAATGTTCCAATGAAGTCTTCAATGTGACTTCCTCAAAGATGATTAGGCTTTCCAACGAGACCATCAACTCACCAATCCGAGTTGGCAGTTGTTAGATGTCAAAGGCTTAACAAATGAAGAAACAAGAGCTAAATGTCAAAATTCAAAAGGAAAGGTGAAATTTATGAAAAATATTCTAACTCTGGTGAAGTTGGGTGCCCCAGCTTGCCAGGGGCACCCAAGCTTTTGATGCCTCAAATTCAGATTTCAGGGGATGCAGCTCCCAAGAGACCCCTCTTAGAATCTTCTCAGCCCCACAACGAGTTCAACTATCAATCTATTTGAGCTTCAGATCATCAGAAATGACAAGATCATCTAAAGGAGTGAAATTGATGAAGAAACCTAAAAATGGCTAAGTCTGGTGAACATGGGCGCCCCTAGAGAGAAAAGGCACCCAAGATTTTGAAGCTTGAAATGATAGAATTTGTTGATACAGTCTCCAAGATCATCTCTTCAGATTCAACCAAGCTATCCAACAAATCAGACAGTCAGTCAATCTGATCAGTGTATCTCACAGAATCGAGATTTCATCAGAAGATCAAAGGGAAATGAAGAACTTGAAAATCATACAAAAATGGCTAACACTGTGAAGGTTCAGTGCACTAGAAGGAGATAGGCACTCATGATTTTGGAGGATCAAACGAAGGTTTTAGCTGAAGGTGCCTCCAGGATGATCTTCTCAAAATCACTCAAGCTTCACGATGAAACATTCAGCTCATTCATCGGATCAACCTGGAAGCCGAAGATCAAAATCAAAGTAGGGTTTCAAAATTGAGAAAAGTTGAAAAACTCAAAAAAATGGTTAAGTCTGGGAGAAGTTGGCACCTCTAGCCAAGAAGAGCGCCCGAGTTGTCTTTCCTTAACCAAAATTTTCAAATTTTCAAAATTGCAAGATGAACATGAATGTCCAAGTTCAATGCACAACCTGATTTTAGGGTTTTGAAGATAAAATCAAAAAGAAAGTAGAGTTATCTCAAGCCTAGAGCTTATTTAAGAGGCTTTTATCATTCAAAATTCATTATTATTTGCAGGTGGCATCCAAGTTGAAGAGAAGCAACAACTTTGAAGTTTTTATTGCAAGATTCAAGAGTTCAAGGTTGCTAATTTTTAAGAAGTTCTCCATTAATTTTTAGACCAACAACATAAGACCTTTGTTTTTCATGCTTTTTTCATCCAGAACATCAAATTTTTGAAGAAGAAGGTCAAGGTTTTCAATTTTCAGCCATCTAGGTATTTTCATCTCATCTTTCTAAAGAATTTTTTAGGAGCTTTCTCAAGTTGCAGTAGTTGCTTTTTCCTTGCATGTTAGTGAAATCATCAGAGTTTGCAAATTTTGATCATCTGGGTCCTCTTGAAACATTCTTCTAAAGAAAACCCATATCACAACTTTTTTCAAGAAAATTTTAAATTCTAGGGTTGGATTCTTTTTCAATCGGCCCTTAGTATTTTTCAAATCTGATCATCTGGGCTCATTCCAAATTGTATTATGAACAAAACCCAAGTGCCAACTTTTTTGGTGAAAAATTGAAGAAATTAGGGTTTGTTGGTTTTCAGTCTACACTCAAAATTTTCAAAAACAAGCGATCTGGGTTGTCTTGCAACGAAATTATGAGCAAAACCCATATCTCAGAAAAATTTCTAAAAATTTGTTAGTTTGAAGAAAAAGAACCAGTAGTCTAAAGATAGTAAGTTGCTCAAAACTTGTCTGAACCTAGGTGAGTTTATAGTCATTCTTCAAGGTTTTCAAAATGGAATACACTCCCAATGATTTCAAGGCCAAATCAGCTCTCTACCATGAATTCATCAAAACAGCTGAGACAGACTTGCATCACATCAAAACAGTTCAGAGTCTTGAGTTTGTAATTGCTTGCATTAAGCATTACAATCCGACGAGAGATCCAGTCAGTAGATGGCAGATTGATTTGTAGTTTGAAACCTGACATGATTGAGAAATGCTTCTCAATTCCCCCTTGTCCTGAAAGTGTGACTATTTCTAAGGGCGAATGTGAAAGGATATGGGAGATGCATAAAGACAAATACAACGAGAAGATTGCACAAAAGTGGATGAAAGAAAAACATAAGACTTTTCCAAGTCACATTTCCATGATGTCAGCAAAGTTCGAGAAAGCAGCCAATGAGGTCCAAGATTTCCTGAGATCAATTGCAGATGGAGAGGACATCTTAGAAAAGTGCAACTTTGCTATTTATGGTATAGATGCACCTGATCGGGACACAGTTTCCTACTTTTTGGCAGATGTCATTGAGATTTAAAGCGACTTTCTTCTAGAAGATTTCTTTCCGCTTTCTTTCTATTCTTGGAACAATTCTTATCTATTCTTTGAAGAAGAGAAAGAAGATAAAATGTAATAGTTGGTACTTCCAGCTTTTCCTGCTTTCTTAGGTGTTAGATGCTATCTTCTCTTAGTTTTAGAAATAAAGCTTGCTTGCTGAGCAAGTCTTAGTTGTAAAAGCAAGGAGATTTTAGGGTTCCCTACTCCTCTGCTTTCTTATAAATAAGAATAGTCTTGCTCATTTATTTTCAACCATGCTAGTGATAACAAACGCTGAGCCTATAATGCCTTCTATTGTTATTCAATGTTCAATTATGTTTATGATAGCGAATTGCTGAGTCTCTTTTAGCCAACAAGTTGTTATTGTAGTTGTTGTCCTTTTTGTGTAAGAACAAGATTGCAAGTCTCTTTTAGCTGCAAGTTCTTGTTCCGTGCATGTGTTTAGTGTAATATTTGTTCCAAAAGTTTGAGAAATAAAGTCTTGAGCCTATTTTGTTGGAGTTAAAATGACACTGAGAGGGGGGGGTGAATTAGTGACTTAACAGATTTGACCAATTTTCAAAAATTCAAAAATATAGTTAAGATTTTATCTCAATATTACTCTGATTAATGTATTCATGAGTTGAATGTAATCATTCATAAACAAATTGAGAAAAGTAATAATCCCAACAGTGAATTGAAACAACAACTACACAGTAAAGCTGCGAGAACACAGAAGAACAAAGAGACACAAAAATTTGCCAAGTGGAAAACCCTCTTGGGATATAAAAACCACTCTCAAAATGCCTTCCAGGCTTAATCTTTTAATCAACTGTTCACAATGCCTTATAGGCTGATTTTTGAGCACCCACTCAAGGAGCACCAACCCCTCATTTAGAGATATCCATCTCAAGGAGTACCAACCCATCAAATTATGAATTGAACAACAATAATAACTCAGAGGATTTCTCTGTTTTTAGTTAAGCACATATTTCTTTGTTTTCTCGTCTACATAATACCTTAAAGATTCAATAATTGAATCCCTAAAATACTACATAGAGAAGAAATTTACAATCTCTGCATCTTTTTATTCAGATTTTATTGCAGAGTTTTTTCCATACATTTTCATACAGCCAAGGAATGATAATCTCATAATTACAACAACAGCAACAGAAAAGAGTTTTTTGCTTCTATTTATACATCTACCAGATAGGTAATCATCTTCAGCAGTAACGGCTGAACAACCAAAAAAAAACAAGAGCCGTTTCACCCAGCTAAGAGCCGTCCTCAACAAGTCTGAAACTTATGAGATCATTTCTCTTCATAAAAAGCACAACTGCCCACCACAGAAAATCATAACTTCTAATGTATGAAAGACAATACACAGTCAGGGCATCATTTGTCATATTAGTAAAAAAGATGCAGAGAGCAGTTAAAGAAAATGGTGATTATAAACCAGTATGTGCAGCATGAAACACATAAATAAAAATACTAGACAAATTTGCAACTCCCATGGCTCCATCAACCATTTTCGAGCTTCCAGCCAAAGAGGCACATCAAACATAGCAGCCACACCATTCATTTTTTAACCAAAAATGAATTTCATCTTGACAATGTCATTACAGCCAGCAACAATAGTAAAGAATAGTTTATGAAGCTTTCTCATGATGGCGGCTAGGCTAGGGTTCGATACCCAGCTAAAAGAATAAACTCAAAATTTTTACCCTAACATTCTTTTCAATCGATGAAACAGTATGCCGAAGGCAACTTTAACACCAGAATTTCCGCTTAGTTATCGCTTTTGCTATGACACATCAGAGTCGGGGAGAAGTCATAAAGAGTACATTATGTCTCATCGATGGGCTTCCTTAGAGCATAATTCATTCGCTGAGACATAAGGAAACTTCTCACCGAGATTTACTTTTGTTTCATTCACTATCACTGTGACCATACAAAATCAGAGAGACATCTCATAGACAAGTCTTTGTTTTGCCGAGCGCCCCCGTGATACACATTGGTCGCTGTGACACATGGTTTTTCTTACCGACAAGTCCATCCATCTTGTATATGTCGTTGTAACTTCAAACCATTGGGGAGACATCTTGTAGATCATTTCATGTCATACTGAAACACCCCAAATTCACCTCAGATCGCCAAGAGAGAACAAATCTCACACCAATAAAGTCCTTTTGAATTCCATTGGCAAGACATATCAAAGTCGGGGAGACCTCTCGGAGAGCACACTATGTCATCGAAAAAAACTTTATCCACTCTGAGTCGCTGAGACAGTACCGACCTCTCGCCGAAATCCCCTCAAGACTTAGTCGGCAAGACCTGACGTGTTTGCTATGACATCACTCCGACGGTATAACTCATGCTGATATGTTCTTTCATGTGCCGGTTGACAAGACACAAAGCGCTCGATGAAACATCATGCCAAAAGACCAAACTCCTGCCGAAAGCACTTCATAAGACTTAGTTGGTGAGACATAACCCTTTTCGCTATGACCCTTCATCGAAGCCTTAAACTCTTTCCGATGTGTTTCCATTTAATCTTTGATCGGTGTGACATAGCAATTTCGTTGTGACCACATACCGACGGTATTACTCCTGCTGAAAGAGATCACTCATTGTCGCCAAAACAAAAGAGAATGTCACGCCGAAGGCTGTATGAATGACAAAATTCCAATCGACATGACATCAGAAATATCTTGCTGATAGGCAACACAAACATTTCAAAAAGGATCGGGGAGACCCTGGAATTCTCACGCCGATATGTGTAAGCCTTAAAAAATGTGAGTTCAAAGAATGTAATCAAATGAAATACACTTGTGGTATGTAAGGAGAACCATCTGAAAGGGGTTTTTTCATCAAGGACAAACTATAAACACAACTGAGATCCAACATATTTTTCCCTGATATAATGTCTCAGATTTCGTTATTTGTGTTATGCTTATATGATCTTTAATTTCAACTTGCATTGAAAGTAAGTAGATGTGTGTTGGAAGGAGAGTTTGTTTAAGTACTTTGTGAGAGAATTGTACTTCGTCCATTTCTATTTCTCTTGCTCTGCGTTTACTTGAGAAAATAGAAACACCTTTAGCGTAAGTTAGTCATAGTTAAAATTCCAAATCAGAAAATCTAAGCTACAACATTTGAGTTTTATAAACCTTGTGCTCTAGCTGAACCAAAAAGATAGGAAAATTAGATTTAATTTACTTTCTTTCACACCATTAGCAAGAGGGAGCTTCCCCTCCTAATTTGAAGAGCAGTTTTACTGTGCATAGTTGTCTGTTTCAAATCCACATTCCAGAGGTGCGAATTTAAACGCCAACAAGTTGCATTTTAGATTAGTTCATTTTTAGTTTGCATTTGAGCATATGTAGGATCATATATAAATAATTCTAGTTCAATACCATAGTATCCACCTCCACTTGTTCATTTATCACACTCTCCATTATCATTTCCATCACATATTTTCATATAGGAAATGTATTAGTTTGCATATTAAATATCAAATCTCGTTTCCTAAGTTGTCATTTTAACAACCATTGTGCACATAGAAATTTGAGGGCCAAATGGTTTAATAAATCCTTAGGAATAGAGGACAATGGGATGTTCTGAAAAGATTTGTTGAAATTGCTAAATAGAGAGTTTACTTACTTACAAATCTTTGATATAAATCATTTCATTAAGGTTTGTGTTGATACTAACTTTACACATTTCACACACACACAAAATGACGCCCACCGTGGTGCTTGCCCAATTTTTTTAACATTCTGGAAAATTTATGTTCGCAGGTTTAGGTGTTAGACTTTTGGCGCAAACAACACTTTCTCTGGTGCACTTTGCAGCTCATTCAACACAAATTGCACCTGTTTCAGTGCATATTGCAAATTTTTAGAAAAGTTCACCAGGGTTCCAAAACATGTTTTTTGAGTTTTAGAGCATATTGTATGAGTTTTGGTGCATTTTGCTTCGAGATTTGTGCATATTGTCTCTGTTCTGGCGCATATTGCTTGCAGATTGGCACATATTGTCTCTGTTCTGGCTCATTTTGTCCTTGTTTTAGTGCTTTTATAATCAATTTTAAAATGGCGAAACCTTGGTCATACGAAGGTCTTTTTTGAAGCTTTTTTTTGAAATGGGATAGAATTTTATAAGCTATGCAATGGTGTAAGTGTCTCTCAATTTTTGTAGAGTTAAAATTTTCAATTTTACACCTAAAGTCAAATCACATTGCAATTTGGTCTAAGTTTTAGGGTTTTTATGCTTAATCATTCATCTAACCCTCGTGTCTTCTTATTTCTTGATCTCATCTAACATTTTGAGCATTTATTGCAGGTTTTGAGAGGAAAATGGAGCATTGAAGTGAAAGAAAAAGCATTTGATATCCATTGTACTAAATACGCCGGTCAAAGACAAACTTATGCAACTACTAATGATTTATGCAGGGGCTGGAGTAATTTAAATGCTTTCTTTTGGTTAAGTTAGGAATATAGCTTAATTAAAAGGTTAATGAACACCATGTATTTCGTGCTTGATGGATGGTAGGCATATGCTCTCCCCTTAACTAGGTGACCAAAAAGCTAGACCCATTCGTGTTTATCTGCGAGTGTGAGTGGAGTATACAACGTGTGTTCTCTCTTTATTCATGCGGAATAAAGAGTGATCAAACTATGGGTATACTTGCTTGCTTTTGTTTATCTTAGAGGGCCTACCTTGTGGGAAAAAGTAATCACCCAAGGGAATGACCTAACCGGTAACACGCTAAAGCCAAGCGACTTCCAATCGGTATATAAATGTGGGTACTTGAACAAAGGCAAGTATCATAAGGATAGTTCTGACGAGAAGGGAAAAAATGGTCTCTCGCCGCATGGATTATCCCCCATGAATGGAATGTCTGTACTAGAACCCTTGTTAGAGTTTGGACAAAAACCTTCATCTATTATTTGGTGTAGCAACGGTCTTTGCAAAGGCATCCACATTCTCACAATTTTTAGTAGAGATGATCAGCCTGCCATGGGAGTTTTATGGGGGCTAGAAGCTTGGTTGACTTGAGAAGTGAGTGCACTATAAGGGGAAGCCCATGTGGGAAAGCTTCTGAATTCATCAACTAAGAATAAGTGTGGTTGGGGTAAAACCTGTGTGAAATCCAAAAGAATACAGTCTTTCACAACCTTAGGATTGTACATGTTTGATGTGTCTTTACCAATGCATTTTTGAATCAATTTCAAACAAAAACATCACATGTTGAAAGTGAAAACCTTGATTCAAAAAAAAAAATCATTGAAACAACCAAATCTCTAACTGGAAAATTCAAAGAATTAAACAAACTTCCAAGAAACGGTGTTATTCTCCTAGTTTGGCGCATCTTGTAAACCTTCTAGCGCATATTGGCTACCTTCTGGCACATCTTGCACCTATATTCACGCATACTATCCAAATTACCAAAGTCAAAACCTACTTACAGAGCCTTGTAAAGCTTTCTTGCAAGTCCTGTAGCGCATCTTACACCTATTTCAGCACATCTTGCACCTGTTTTGGCTCATTTTGCACTTTCTCTGGTGCATTTTGTAGACCAGAAAACCAGTGACCTAAGTTCATCTCTTGTCTGATAGTCAGTCTCATTCTGGGAATCCTCAACAATGTTTAGTCATTCCTTAGTTTCACCAGCAATCTAAACTTTCCAAATAGGTCTAACAAGTGAACATGTCTATCTAAACCTAGATCTAAACATCTCAAAGTGCCAAAATCATCAAATTTATCACACCTTTGATTATTAATCTTAGTTTCATCATCAGAATTTATCATCCTCTAATCACGAAGTGAAGATGTATAGTCAAATCAAACTTAGTCTCATTAGAATTTGTCATTCTATTTGACTTAGTTTTTATCCTTGGAACTCCTCCAAACAAAGATCAAAATTTTAGTGAAAACTATAACACTTGTATGCCCATTTTAACAAGAGCCCAAAAAGCATAAACTCAAAGAACAAGAAATTGGAACTCAAACCACCATGGCTGAAATAGATGAGGATCAATTTAATGCTTTAGCTCATCAAATGAAAAATCTTCAACAACAAATATGGGATATGCAAAGGGAAAAAACCACATAAATATATTTGTTGTCAAACATCTATTCTTATCCATATGACAGAAATACGGACATGACACCTTCTCCACCAACAACTACATCATCCAAGTTCATTTTCTTTGAATTCTTGAAAAATTTAAATGAGAAACCCAAATCAAAGTCTTCAAACACAAAGGATATTGAACAATCTTACCATGTCATGCATCTATCTTCATCTCCCATAAGCCAAAATATACCTCATGATTCTTTCACCCAAGTTAACAATTCCATCCAACCACCTTCTTCTATCATATCTTCTACATCCAATGATTCCTATCAATCTCTCAGTCCAAACTATGCTAGCATAGACTCCTTTACACCTCAAGATCAAAGCATTCTTTCCACTCCATCCAATGATACCAAAAATCCACAAGTTATTCCAATCTTTGACCAAGACCCCATCTCTCAAATTTTATGATGATCCCCTCCTTTCACTTTTTGTCCACAAGGGTTCCCTTACATCTCAAGAGAAAAGTATCCTTCCAAGTCCTCCTTCCACTCCATCTGATGAATCCATGTCATCTCAAGATTCCATTGCATCCCAGAAGCATGATAATTCTTCCATCCTATCGAATGATGTCCTATCATCCGATGATCAAGATATACTTTCTACAAAATCTCATGATTCCCTTTCTCATCAAGATCAAGATATGCTTTCATGCAAGGATACCCTTTCATTCCATGAGGATGTTCATCCTTCTCAAGATCAAGATATGGCTTTCATACCACTTCACGATGATTTCGTATCTAGTAAAGAGAAAGATACTCCATCTTCTACACCTCATACTTCTTTTCCAAGTCAAGATCAAAGTACCCCATCATCCCCATGTCAAGATCCTATCACACCTATACTAGCCATCCATGAACCCCACACCTAAAAATTGAGATCCTCCACCTTTATCCAATCCGATTTACTTTCGACACCTATCCTTTCATCCATATCATATCCTCCCCAAAATAGACTTGCATCTTGTTTCACAAACAATACATATCCCATTGGTAAACGAATGTGTCAAAGTATGAACTACAAAGGAAAAGGGTTGGGCCTTCATGAACATGGTATCCTAGAACCCCTTTTTGCTCAAGAAAACCCATATTACCATGGCCTCGGTTATACACCTAAGTGTCCTAGTCCATCAAACCTACCATCTATCTTAGGTCCTCATCCTAATCCACCAAACCTTCCATCTATCTTAGGTCCTCATCCTAGTCCATCAAACCTAC
Organism: Sequoia sempervirens; assembly: GCA_007258455.2. Lineage (NCBI taxonomy): Eukaryota > Viridiplantae > Streptophyta > Pinopsida > Cupressales > Cupressaceae > Sequoia > Sequoia sempervirens. Next base: position 609,554 of record VDFB02045023.1, read on the forward strand.
CATCTATCTTAGGTCCTCATCCTAATCCACCAAACCTTCCATCTATCTTAGGTCCTCATCCTAGTTCATCAAACTTTCCATCTATCCTAGGTCCATATCCTATTCCTCAAGAACAACAAAGGCACACATCCTTGATGCCCTTTCAAAATTATACCTCTATAAACTCATCCATGATACCTCCATACCATTCATCTCCATCCATCTCTCATGTTGCTCTTGGAAGCAATTTGGGTGCCAAATGTCAAAAGCTTCCATATCAAAATTCACATGTATCAAAGGATCAGCATGTCTCCTCAAAGAGACATGCAAAAATAAAAGAAAATTTGATCCACAATCAAAAGAAAAATAAAAAAGGCCACAAAGGCCCATCAAAGCAAAAAGAAAAATTTCCAAGACCACAAAGGTCCATAAATCAAAAGGAAATTTCAAAAGGCCACAAAGGCCTATAAAAGCAAAAAGAAAAATTTCCAAGACCACAAAGGTCCATAAATCAAGAGAAAAATCTCAAAGGCCACAAAGGCCCATAAATAAAATATCAAAGTCAAAAATCATGTGGATTCCTAAAAGTCTCATAGAAGCAATGAAATCTAAATTGGCACCCACATTTGTTGAACCAAAAGCTTCCTCCAATCCTCTATCTAAAAACCTATCACCTTCCAAATCCATTTTTTCTCCATCACTCCACCATCCTTCAAGGTGTGTACCAATGTTGACCTTGCAATCCCTTCTATATATCCATCAACAAGCCTTCCCACCTCCTATACATTACCCAACATTCATCCCCCATTATTCTCCTTTAATCCAAACCTATGGATAAGTCCTTAGTTCTTCCATCATACCTTTAATAGGACAACATTTATGAGTTTAATCCTTATTTCCATGGTTTATTAAAGGAATATTTGGTCGTGAAACTTGATGCTTAAGTCCTTCCTCCATATCCCTATCATCCATATCCTATTTTCCATATTCCTCTTGCGCTCTACACTTGGGGGGGCAAGTTTCGTCCATCTTATCATTCCTTACATTTCCACCTTTGATCTTGACAAGGTTAAGGATCTTCTTGAACATCATATATTTTATCCTATACGCTTTATCCAGATCTTCTGTATCGTATCCTTCGCCTTATCCATATCCCATCATTCTTTCTAAATACATCCTTTCTTCTCATCCTTGGTCTTGATGAGGAATAGGGGCAAAATATTTGGGCCTTGTGTCTGTATCTTATCTAGTTGATCTTGATCATCCCATTCATTATTTTTATCCTTACTTTCTTCCATTCCATATCTCCTAGCTTATCAAAATCTATGTCATCATGTCCCTTTGCAACCTTAAATCTTATCATGTAAATAATATTTGAGCCGAGCTGTAAAACATTATCCCATCGTCATATCTTTTTCCAATCAATCATCAATATTTCGTACTTAGAGTAAATCAGTGATCCTAAGTACTTATCATCATCATGCCTTATGGAATCAATCATTCCTGGCATCCTAATCAATCAATCATTATCATCTTTTGACAAGAGATATGTTGTTGGTGTGACATGTTTTGTGGTGAATCTTTCATTTTGATCTATCATTTATCCATGGTTGCATTACCTCTTTTGTGGGAAATCTTGTTCCTTCAACCGGTTGTTTCATATCATTCCATCTTAAAGGTCCTTCAAAAATCCAAAAAAATCAGGAAAAGATCAAAAATACAAAAAAAAGTGAAAAATAAAAAAAGATCAAAAAAATAATAAAATCTGAAAAAGTGTAATAAAAACAAGTAGTGAAAACCTGGCAACATGCACTATTTTTGATAGGCTAGCTTTTCCATCTATTTGAGCATGCTGACCATTTGATTTTTCCATCCATCTGACTATCCTTGGAAAGCACCATGTATATATCCTAGCATCACAGTCGTGTCTCACCCTGGATTGGGGGAAAAATCTTGAACTCACCGGGGGCAATAAACTTTGAGCTTGAACCAACACGCAAACAACAATAGTACAACACAACCAAAAAACATGATCATAGTGCAACCCAACATTGAACATCAAACACCATCAGTAACACATCAACCATCCAAATCAAACAGCCACATCAATCAAACCAAAAGCATGTTTCAAATGGATGATGTTCCTTCTGAATCAAGGGTTTATCACATCAAACACAAATGTTCAATTGTTGTACTTTGATTTTTGTCATCATAGCTCTGGAGCACCTCGATGATGTATCGAACTAGAGGAGCCAGGAAGGAGTATGATTTTTCTTTGTCTGCTATTTGTGAGTTGATCATTATTATTGTGCAAATTGTCATGGGACGTTCTCTACAAAGTATCACTAATGACATTATGAATTTGCATAGGAAAACGGTTAACTCTTGTTTGTTTACACAAGCAATACTTAGGTCATCTCGGTTTAATTATACTTAGATTCTTGTGTTAACTTGCAATATCAAACATCATGGAAGTAGTACTTAGGTCATCATGGTCTAAAATATACCATTGATGCTTGTACTCACTTTCAACATTTTAAAGGCCCAATGATGATAAAAATCATGACAAATCAACTATTAAAAATGACAACTTTTGCATATGAGATCTACATGGTTAAAGTAGAGTGCATCCATGTTAGTTTTCATTTGTATTTATGGAGTTTCCAAGCTGCAACAATGGTGTTATCTCTCTTATCAATGGATTGAGTACACTTGAAATTAAACAAAAACACATCATTCTCATATAGAAAAACACATATGTTGCATCATCATTCACATTCAACCATCCATGCATCACATCATAATATTTGCATCAGAAAACACAAAAAGACGTGCATCACATCATCATTACATAATCATCATAATCATCATGATCATGATCATATAAACATCATATACACAAAGAATCATCATTTCATCCATCTTACATTCATCCATTCATTGCATCATTTAATTGTATTAGAAAAGAACAAAAACATACAATGCATCACATTTCATTGAAATAATGGCATCCATCACATCATCATATAGACATCATTCATAAAGCATCCTAGAATCATAACTTATCAGTTGCATCATTGTTTGCATCCATATCATATCATATCATCATCATATAGAACACCACATAGCATCATAAAATAGAAATCAAATGCATCCATCATAATCATCATGATCATCATCATATGAACATCATGGTCACATAGATCAATCATCATCATTGCCGCATATCATATAACTCAAAATGATGTCAAAGTGTACAAGGATATCCAAAGGTATAAAGAGATGCATCAATATCAAAACTAGCAGTGTATCATAATGTCTCAAATCAAGAGGTACATCGTCAAGTCTCAGAACATTAATCAATCCTATACTAGGCATATCAATCAATCAGAGAAGTCAAACCACATCACCTAATCAAATCTGAATCCACCTACACCAGATGGGGAAATCCTCCTATGATCATAACATATCGCAAATCAACAATCTTATCAATCAATCAATCAAATCTAATCGGCTCCAATGAGACTTTGATCAAATCTCATGAGCATCTATCATTGAACCTCACCTATCATGAGGTTCATCAATAAATTCAACCCCGCCTATCATGAGGTTCATCAATCAATTCAACCTCGCCTATCATGAGGTTCATCAATCAATCCAACCTTGCCTATCAAGAGGTTCATCAATCAATGCACCTCGCCTATCATGAGGTTCATCAATAAATGCACCTCGCCTATCATGAGGTTCATCAATCAATTCAACCTCTCCTATCATGAGGTTCATCAATCAATCCAACCTCACCTATCATGAGGTTCATCAATCGATCCAACCTAGCCTATCATGAGGTTCATCAATCAACGCACCTCACCTATCATGAGGTCCATCAATCATCAATCTATCATTGATCCTCACCTATCATGAGTCAATCATCAATCTAGCATTGATCTTTCCTATCATGAGGTCAATCATCATCATCCTATCATTGATCCTCACCTATCATGAGGTCAATCATCAACTATCACATCAACATCATCAAATCAATCGGTTGAATGCGATCATCAAACATCAAACACAAGGAGGCAACACACAATTAATCAATTTGGCAAACTCAATCTTCTTTTTCAGGAGATAAATCGTTTTTGCATCATAAAAATTTTCAAATCATCATCAAATCATCAAAAAATTTCAAAATTTCAAAAAAAAAATCAAAAAATCTCAAAAATCCAAAAAATCACCGATTTATCTCCTAAGGGGGCATATATCCGTCAGTACCTAAAAATTGTCTTCTGGGGCAATTGAAAACCTTTTCTGGGCATCGGTATCAAATTTTTCTTTGAAGCAACATGTAAACACATTACTTCAAAGAGGGGAAAAATGTATACACCTAAAATCGGTCATCACATTTAATTAATTAAATACTGGCTATTTAATTAATATTCGACTATGTATAAATAAATTCTCAATTTATTTATATTGTTCACCCTTCTCTAATTCTCCAAATCTAAAATCATATTCTTCTAAATTAATTAAATAAACAAGGTTCCATAAACTTGTTTTATTTAATTAATCTTCACTAATCCTAATTAGGAATTAAAACACATGTCTACAACTTTTTGTGCCACCTTACCAAGGTCACACAAAAATAAATAGTTCTAATTTTTAATTAGAATTATCCTCAACCAATTTTTTTAAAAAGTACATAGCTTATTCCTCACACACTCCCACCAATTTTGGAGCACATAGTCTATTCCTGACACACTTCCACCAATTTTGGAGCACACGGTCTTTTCTTCCCAAACTTGAGTCTTCCATCCAAATGGCATGTTATCTTTGGTCAAGGGGACAACATCTTGATTCTCTCCATCTCCACCATCCATTCTTCTTGTTCGAATCTAGACCATTGATCATTGCCACCTCACCAGATGCTTGGAAAAGGCTATAAATACAACCCTTGAGCATTGCATTTGGCATCCGCATTTTGAATAGAGTTATTATGCAGGTTTGTTGTTGAAGCTTTGGAGCATTTTGGAGTCTTATAGTTACATCTAGCTTCATGTTTTTCTTTGCATTTACATCTTAGCTTTAAATCTTGCTTCATAGTTGCATTTTAGATTAGTTCATTTTTAGTTTGCATTTGAGCATATGTAAGATCATATATAAATCATTCTAGTTCAATATCATAGTATCCACCTCCACTTGTTCATTTATCACACTCTCCATTATCATTTCCATCACATATTTTCATATAGGAAATGCATTAGTTTGCATATTAAATATCAAATCTCGTTTCCTAAGTTGTCATTTTAACAACCATTGTGCACATAGAAATTTGAGGGCCAAATGGTTTAATAAATCCTTAGGAATAGAGGACAATGAGACGTTCTCAAAAGATTTGTTGAAATTGCTAAATAGAGTAGTTTACTTGCAAATCTTTGATATAAATCATTTCATTAAGGTTTGTTTTGATACTAACTTTACACATTTCACACACACATAGAGGCAAGAGAGCAAGAGATCATGTGAGGGATAGATATACATTTGGCCGAGGCGGGTTGCATGCCAAAATGGACAAATTTGCAGTAAGTGTATGGATTTTTGGTTCAATTTACATTGTGTTACTTATTTCAATTTTTTATTGAACTAACTATATGTTGAAATTGACATTGTATTTTAGGCAAAAAATAGTAATAGAGAAGCAAATGCAAAAGATATTGTCAATTATATGGTAGCACTAGATCCTAGTAAATCTAAGAGTAGGATGAAGTGGAAATATAGTTTGTCAATAGAGATTTCAAAACCATCTATTCAATTCCCAGTAGGAGCCTTTGTAGATCATGTCAACTCAAATGAACTAGGGTACCAAAAGGTAATGAGTTGCATATTCAATCTCACTCAACAAGTTTTGGAGTTGGTTGCCTCCATTAACCCTATAGTTTCTGCATGGAATGAGCATAAATCCATGGATTTGGATGAGGTAAGAGGCTCTATTCATCTCATTTCTTCTTGTTCATAAATTCTATATACAAATGCCTCTTAATATGTAGATTATTGAAATCTGAGTGTAGGAGAATCCAACCGAGTTTCTTTATTGTTGAAGTGATCCATGAAATGTTCTTTTGGACAAATTTATAGCTTGCATTATTTACTTGACTATTGAATGCTTTATATTATTTTTTGCATGATGGTTAAACCACATGAAGAGCAATTTTATCAAAGCAATAGGAAAACAAAAATTCCTTCATGATGTCAACAAAGCTGCTAATATTGATAGTGATGAAGTGGGCAAGAATGAGCAACACAGTCGTCTTAGTTGTCCTAAAGTTGAGGTAATTAATATAATAGTTGTCAGTTATCTATCCCAATGTTTTGTCATTCTTCATGTTTAAAATGTTCTTTTGGACAAAAAATTATAGCTTTTGCATTCTTTACTTGACTTATATTTTTTTTGCATGATGATTAAACCACATGATGCAGAGCAATTATATGAAAGCAAAATGAAAAGAAAAAGGAACTATCAATAGAACTCTCTGCAAAGTTGTACAACTTCATATTTGCAACGACGTTGATAGTGATTATCTTGATGATGAACTCGACGAGCATGCACATGATATTCATAGTGGTAGTCATGTTGAATTCGAGGTGAGTGCTATGAAACCACATACAAGTAAGTACTATTCAGGTAGGTAATTGTTGTTTTATTATATAAATAAGGGTAATCATTACCTATTTGATAGAAGATTATGTGTATTTTTTTTTGTTTTTGTAGACATTTATTGATAAACTCCAAGAAGGGGATAAATTTGAGGTGTTGGATCTATTTGATGGTGCTTCTATAGGCATTGGGAAAATTCACTCACTATCTATTGTACATGGATTCAATTTGAAAGGAACAGGAGATGCAAATTTATGTTTTTTAAAGGTCACAAGTAGCATACCCCTTGCTTATCTAGACACAATAGATGGAGTTGTTCATCTGAAAGAGAAAGAAGGGACCTTCACATGGTGGCCACTAAAATATTTAAAAATAATAACATAGTTGATGTTTACGATCATGTAGTACTAGCCGTTAGACAACTTGGCCCATTGCTTTATGTAATAGTTTGAATGTGTTGTTTAGGTATCTTAGTGTTTTTTGTCAAGCCGTAAGTGCAGAAGAGAAAAATAAGGGTTAGCAACAATAGAGTGTGGAGAGTGAAGTTGCAAACAGAGAATTAACTGAGCCCGAATAAGTTGAACCCAAACAAAAACTAGAGAATCTGATTTGGGTGTACATTTTGTGAGTAGAACAAAGAATGTTCTATCTTACTACACCTGTAATGTAAAACCCCTTGATTATGTTATTCTCTTTTTTTTTGGGTTTCACTCATTCAAACTAGTGCATTGTAGAAGAGGGGATATGTTGTTGTGTAAGTAGTAGACACAAAGAATAGGGGTGCAGAAAAAGAAGTAAATACAGAGTAGATAAAGAGGTGCAAAGAAGAGGAAAAGTTGTAGAGAGTACAACATACATGTATGTGCAGTTGCAAATAAGTTACAACATAGAATTGTCATCAAAATTGTAATATATTGCATAAGCAAAAAAAAAAGGCATTGTAACTTAGTTTTCTTAGTCACAGCACTAAGAAACACACTTTGTAACAATACATTTTTCAAAACAAAGATACATTTATGTTTTGTATATGTTGTAAGAACACGTTTTCTCAATAAAATTTTAGTATTTTTCCTTCTTAATAGTCATTTCATTATGTGCAAATGAATGATTGATTATGTTTTTCTATGTTTTTATATGTTTAAACCTCAATTGAAGCATTGTCTCATTTTTAACATTTATAGGCAGAAATTAGTGAACAAAAACAATTAAATAAACTACCAATTGACTAAATATACTACCAATTGACAAAATCAGTGAATAAATATGACTAAATATAATGATTATGAAATTAATAAACAATGTATCAATATACCTACCGGTTGATAGAAATCAGTGAACAAAAACAATTAAACAAACTACCAAATCGATCAAAATGATTATTAAAATTAATGACTAAATATACTATCAATGGAAGGAAATTGGTGAATAAAAATGACTAAATAAATGACCAGTTAACAACAATCAATGACTAAATTAACGACTAAATATATCAATGAATAAAAAATGACTAAATAAGTGATCAGTTTAAAACAATCAATGACTAAAAACACTACCAAATCGATCAAATTAATGACCAACTCGATCAATCAAATGACTAAATTAATGACCAAATTGATCAATCAAATGACTAAATTAACGACCAAATTGATCAATTAGACGACTAAATTAACGACCAAATTGATCAATGAAATAACTAAAAATGGTTTAGTCATCAATTCAGTCACGTTATAAATGACTGGCAATAAACTGCTATTAGTCACGTGACCATGTTCGGTCGTTTATAAACAATTTTTAGTAGTTTATTGTTGTTTTTGTACTAGTACAATCAATAATATTTTATCTTTTCCATTTTTGTGCTTCTTATAAATATTTTGGTGGTGTTCTTTGAATTAATTCCTGTAGAGGAGGTCAATGCATATCAATAGCACAAAAAGTGAAAGAAAATTATTTGTGTTCCAATTTGATGCAAGATATTTGGTAATTTAAAAACATATTTTTTAGTAAGACCTTGTACCTATCAAAGTCATACTAAATTACATCAAATGATTAACTATATGGGATTACAACAAGTTCCTCATGTGCCCCTATAATTCATTGATTATGATTGGTATTTCTTGGAGGCTCTTTTTCACAAATGCTATAGATAAATTTTTGTATGACATCTCAAGATCATGTTCACCATGTGATATATAAATTGTGGGTGTTGTCCAAAACAGTTAACCATATATTGAAATAAATGTTTCACAAATTCATATAGATGAACTTGTCTTATTTATGGTTCTAACTAGCCATATCATCCATCAAAAATAGTGATGAAAAATATATATTAAATAACCCTTAAATGATATATTCATTCACTAGAGATCCTTTGATTACTAGCCACTCTATCAATATTCTAGGATCTAGATTATGGTTATTTAACCATGCATGGGTTAGTTCCATCTTTCTTAGTACATTTGGTGGTATAAAATATATTGATGTTGTGTAATTAATAAGGTTTCCTACATCCATCTTCATCATTGGACTCACAAATTTACATTGATTTATATCATAATAAAAATCAATATGTATATAATTCAATTGGTCAAAGCTATTTTTTTATAATTGGTTGGGAATTCATGAAGATTGTTTTCATCAATATGAACATCTTTATAAAACTTATTATGTTCTATTTTCTATCTCAGTGTCTTATATACCCACTCTCTATTAAGTGTAAAGTCTTAATTTTTTCTATGTTGATCTCTCCTTCAAATAATAATCATTAAAGTATTTATTTGATGTGGCAACACCTTAGCAATTTTTATGCCCAAAATTTTTGCTAAGAAAACCCAACTTTTTTTAAACATTAATTAAAATATCTATCTCTCTAAGTGTTTGAGGTGTATCAAATAGTCACGATATGAGTTGTACACCCTTGTGTAGTCACCTCTTGATTCAAGAGAGAAAGTTAACTTGATAAGGTTTGTTATACGGTCTCCACTGGGTCTTACTTGCAAACTCAACACCTTACACTTTTGTAAGGTTGACTAGGTTAACATAATTCTTGGTTTGATTAGGATAGATCTTGTCAGACTAAGGTCTAGAACCAAGGTTCGACCAATTTTAATTTTAAAATATCTTTAGGTGCAATAAAGTTTTATAAAGGATAAATATTCGTTAAGTCCTATGGAGATTAAAATCCTTAAAGTAGACTATGATCTAGTTGTTTAATTTAAGCATAACGTAGTTAAATATTCCTTACTTCCATTCTTTAATGAGTTAGGATATTAATATCTTTAAAAACTCATTACCTTAAATTTATCACTAATTTAAATCTTAACTCTATAACATAGGCTGGAATTAAATAGAACATGTTTTATTTCATGGGTTAACCTAGTCCTCCATAATCACCACTTAAAAGTAAGAAAACATTAGGTTTTATTTAACATTTATTGGAGCCCCATATGATCCCTAAGGGAAGAATCACTTATTAGACCTTACCCAAGATCGTTCAAATTTAATCATTAAATAGTTAAATATTATCTTATCGCCTTTTTTGGGGTAATATGAACTCATCATATTTCCTAAGTCGATTAAATTAAGTTTACCAATGATTTAATTTGTAACCCCTTAATAGAGAGGCAACTAAATTGTTAATAATTAATTTCAAGGACTAATCATCTCCCTTTTGCTAAAATTATTTAATCTAAGGTCACATCACATTAGGTTAGGTAAAAGAGATTTGATACCAATTCAATTCTTAAAGGATTAAATCCTTAAGCTTGACCTTGCCTTTGATCAATTTATTTATTGTTATTTAATTAAGATATAGTTAACACAAATCCTAAGGTGAGGTGGCACATCCTTTACTTGTAACCCCTTCGGTTTACTTTTTATGTATTGATTATAATATATCAAAACAACCATGAAGGATTATACATCATATTTGCTCTTCCAAGTTCAGAAAAGTGCCATGCAAGGCCAAAAGGATTATATATCTTTTTGCTTCTTTACATATAATATTGTTATCTAATTTGTAGCTTCTCATGCAGGGTTGCTAAAATCATTTTTGCTTTCACTTGCACTGTCTATGTTAGATACATCATAATTAGATCTTACAATTTCCATTGTCATGTCTCCATCCATATTTTCATGAAATATTGGTCGACATAATCCTAGGTCCTTCTTTAGAGTCTCCAAGTTGTATTTATTATTGTGTTTCCTTTGAAATTTAAGGAATTGTTCTTTGAAGGGCCTACTACTTTCTGAGTCAAAAGGGCAGTGCCTAGCATACTTAATCTCTTCCTTACAGATTTCAACCTTGTCTTCCTTCAATAATTTTTTGGATTTTGCTTTTGATATCTCCATAGTGATAGTAACTTGCATAGAAACTGTGACCAATGGCTTAGTATGGGTTGACTACACTTGATCCATGAGGATTCAAAGTCTAATGAAGCCACTAAACATCAGTCCAATAAGATCATTTAGTGAAAAACTAAACTAAGAATCCATTAAAACTAACATATTAAAGTACGAAAGCTTCATAAACACCTATTCTAATTCATTGAAACTTATCCTATTGGGGGAGTGGTGTCACATCAATGTGGAATGGTGACCCTTTCCCAATATTGGGGATACATGAGCTTGTTTCGATCGATTCTATTGAAGAGAATCGATGAAACCGATGACAGACGTGTGTAAAAACATGATTTAAAATGCTAAATTAACATGATGAATGCTAAGATGATCAATATGGGTGTATGCAAATCTACTCTAAATGGATTTTAAGCTAAAAATATTAAAACCCTAATTACAAAATATGCTAAATGGATGCATCTATGTTACCATGGAAGCCATTAATGGAAGCTAAGCTAATATGATGCAAGAAATTAACCTAAAATGCTTTCTAAAACATGAAATATGAGTGCAAGATGAGAGTGATTTTAACAACATAAGTTTTCTCTTAAAAGATGGATCCATTTGTCTCCAAATAGTAACCTATTTATAGGAGGACAAATGAGAAATGAAGGGCTAAGATTTAAAAATTTAATCAATGGTCAAAATGGAAGGAAGATGGAGGCATGGATCATGGATTCCCATCAAGGGTTGAGGATGCAAGATGATATTTAATCAAGGGCTTACATTCATCCAAACAAACACACTTTCAAAACTTGCACAATAAGTCTTGTTGAAAGTTTAGCTTCAAAAGGAATATTCCTTTTTCAAATGAGGAAGAAAAGAGAATATTCATGGTGAGAAAATTAGATATTTTAAGTTAATTAAACCAAATTTATTTCAGTAAAAGGAGAAGGGAATATTCAAAAAAGAATATTCCATTTTTGAGTGAATGTGCAAAGGAGGATTCCCTGTAAGTGGGAGATTGATTTAATTAACCGAGCACTAAATAAAGCTCACTATGCAAATTAGGAATTGGGGTATTTAACACCAATGTAATTCACTTGACGAAAAGTGTGAAGTGATGTGATATTTAATAAATAACCTAGGTTATTTATTAAATAAGAGGACCTTTAGGACAAATTAAAACAATTTGACGAAACAATTTAATGTCATGAAATGCTAGCATGAAAGGGCAATTAACTTAATTAGATTTAATCGTGACACAGATGCAACGATGCAATAATTAAATAGCTAGGCTAATTAATCAATGTTTAAAAGAGGATGGGTTTCAAGACGAAGAGATGTTAGTATATCTCATTCTAGTGCATGATATCATTCAAGACATTTTTAAGTGTCTACAAAAACAATAAAAAAGATGAGTCTTGTAGAAGACTCAGTATGAACTCTCATCCTACCTTGAAATTTTTCTTTGTTTCTTGCTTTCCAAATTATCCATAAAATTTCAGTAGACAATATTAACCAAAACAAATTCAACGACTCATCAATCCCTTCTATTTTCCCTGAAATGATTTCTTTAATTTTAATATTTCCTCATCTCCCCACCCATTCAAATCTAAATAGTACATCATCCACATTTCTTTAACATAAAAATAGTGAAAAAATATGTGATTAATGGTCTTTATTTTCCTACATAATGTAGAGATATATATTTGACTCATGAAATGAAATAGACAATTTTTGTAATAATACCATCCATTTAAGACTTTCTTTTTTTGGTTCTAACACACTTCTAGTTTCATTAAAAAAAAATCCAGTATTTTTCATCTTCCTTCAATTCCCAACGATTGTTAATATGATATCTAACCACCTTTGAGTCAGTCATTGATTTGTATATGATTTTTAGATTTAGTTTTGAGAGATCTTTACCATCAATCTAGTTTCATCCCTCCAAGGAATTATAGCTCCCCTTAGCACAACATTTCTTTATCTTATCAATGAATTGCAATTTTTTGGAGGCCTCTCTCTCACCACTAAGTATGTTCTCCATTGAGTTATTGGAAGACTATACTTAAGTGGTTAGGGCAGGCCAAGCCTTAATTTGACCATTCTCTAAAATTTTATTGAAGCAATCTATTCCTTCCTTGTTCCACAACTTGGCCAAGCATCCCTATAATAGAGCAATTGGTTTCCTCGATGGTTTAGGTTCCACCATATTGAGGACTTAGAAATTTTTTGCACTGCTCATTATCTTTTCTTATCAACATTCTTACTTTCCCATGCTTTCTATATGTTTTTTAAGATATTTGCACCACAAGGAGATATAGGGAAATCCCCTAAAAGAATATCATTTAAGGGAATATTTTTCCAATTCTTAGCTTTTTTAGGGACTACTTTTTTAATATTATTTCTAATTAAAATTTTCCATGGTTCATTATAGTTCTCAAAGTTAAGTATCAATTTAACAACAGAGGCAACTTGATTTTTTGGGTCTTTAATCCCCAGGCCATCAAGCTCTTTGCTTAAGCAACACCATTCCCAGTTGACATCATACCTTTTTTTATTCCCACAACCATTAGACCATAGAAATTGTCTTATTTTTTTCTGCAAGTTTCTTGTAGCTAGTAGCTACAATATAGCTAAGTTGAAGAATAGTAGAAAGTATAAGATGAAAGAATTTTTTGACACACATGGATTCTCCTTGCTAAAGATATATATCTTTTATTCTAATTATCATGTTTCCTCTCAACTTTGTTTTTACCCAATCCCACATATCCTTTAAGTTTGGGTAGATCACAAAAGGTATTCCTAAGTACATCTTACCTACTTATTCGAGCCCCCCCATTGGTAGTTGTATTTGATAAATAACTCAGGAGAGTTGAACTCCCAACTTAACATTATTGATTTTTCTTTATCTAATTTTTTGCACTCGAGGCTTCACAAAAGGTATCCAATATTTTTATTAGGAAACTCATGTTTTCATCCTCTAGGTTAATAAAGAGAGCAGTATCATCTGCGCATTGAATGTTTATCAATTCCTCATCATTACGTAACTTTAACCCTTTAACTTTGGGGTTTTGTGAATCATCTTTTAGAAATAGTAAATGGCTTTGGAGGCAATAGCAAAGAGATATGGTGCTAGTGGGCAACCTTGTCTTATTGACCTCTGAAGTGTGATTTGTTTAGTTAAAGTCCCATTAACCTCAACTTGGGCATTTGCATCTTTTAATAGGATGTTAATAATAGGATGTTAACAATTTTATAAAAATATTTGGAGAAACCAAAGGCTTCCAATGCCATATTAATGAAAGGTCACTCTATTCTATCACAATATTTTTTAAAGTTTAGTAGTAACATGTCCTAGTGTTTTTATTGGAGTTTTTTATCATTTCGTGGCTTCCCAACTTGTTATCAAGTTTTCTAAAATGTATCTACCCTTGATAGAACTTGTTTGGGTGTAGCTAACAAACAATGGTAAGATGTCTCTCAATCTCAAATCAAACATTTTAGCAAGAATTTTATATGATACATTTAACATTAGAATTGGTCTCCAATTTTCCATAAGAGCCTTATCCCCCTCCTTGGGTATTAGTTCAATAATAACTTTATTAATATCTTTACCTAAGGTCCCTTTATCAAACACATATTTACAAACATGAAAAAGGTCCTCACTTATCCAATCGATATTTTTTTATAAAATTCAATAGGTAAACCATCTGGACTAAGGGATTTATCATCACTAAAGGTCAGAATGGTCTGAGTTATTTTATCAATTGTAATTCCCCTCCCAAAGTTTGATTTCATACTCTTAGTAATATTTTTTGGAATTAAGTTCTTACATACATCCCTAGCTTTTTGAGCTAGGGCAGTATTTTCTTCTAAAGAGAAGAGCTAATAGAAAAACATATAAAATTGGTTTTGAATTTCTTTGGGATTATTAACCAATGTCCCTTCTATCTAAAGAAATTTAATTCATTATTTTTTAATTTTATTTTAGGATATTGAAAAAGTATCTTGTACCCTTGTCCCCATTATTGAGCCAATTCAATTTAGTTATTTTTTTAATACTTTTTATTTTTTTCCTTGTAATTTCCTCAATTCATTTTTGTATTTAAACAAATATTCATTTGGGTCAAATCTCGAAGGGTCATCTTGAAGACAAGTGTCTAACTTTAGAAGCTTTTCTTGAAGCTTTGTCTCAAAACTCCCATACTCTAATGCTTTTTTCTTTCCTATAGTATGGAGGAGTAAGGTCCAAGCTTTTATATTATTGTTCCACCTATCGATAGTGCTCAAGTGACTCAGGAGGCCTTTATTGATTTCCCTCAAAGTGAAATAGCATTGACACATTCCACATCATTTAGCAAATTAGTATTTAGGTAAGACATACTAATATTTTTAGGCCCATCTTGGAGTTGGTTAACAATATGAACCTTAGCGCTAATCAGATAGTGATTAGAAAGAGTAGAGGGGTACACTCTTAATCTTGAGTCATTTTCTAAGCTTCTAGAAAAGAAAAAATATTTGTTAGCATAGAATCTATCTAAGTGACAATAGATTATTTTACACTCTCTTTGAGCATTACACCATGTAAACCAAAAAGTTTTGGCTAATTTAACTGAATCTTCAAGTGGGCCATACATATTTAATTTAGCTTTCATCTTCTCCCCAAAAAAATCATTTCCTTTCCATTCCATTTCTAAACCTCTAGACTTGTCTTTTTTGTTTTTAATCACATTGAAATCTCCCCCATGAACCAAGGGATATTAGGTAGATTGCACATCCATTTCCATAACTCTATTCTTTCTTTATACTCATTACAAACATATATTGAACATATACCAAACCTCATTTTATCTTTTTTGATAATAATCTATACAACTCTATTGCATAGTGAAGAGCCAACTTCGGTTACAAACTCTTTCTATTTAGTGGCAATTAAGATGGTTGCAACACCTTTAGCTCTTTCATGGTTGGTGGAGAAATGTGTTGCATCCATCCAAATGAATCTTAGATTGTTCTATAAGGTGAAGTTGGCAGATTTAACCTCTTGTAAGAGGATAGCATCAGTGTTTTTTTCCTGGTTTAAATAACTTCTAACAATATATTTCTTGTTTGGGGATTCCAATCCCCAAACATTCCAACTAGTGCAGTTTAGATTCATCATCTTCCATGCTTTAGGTTTCATCCTTATTATTCCTAAAGTTGTCAAAGAATTTAGGCATGCTCTCTTCTTTAGGTTTCAATTTATTCTTCCTTTTGGGGTATGGATCTCCCACTCAACCTATTTTTCCTACCCCTTTTTAGTTTCTTTTTTCAGACCATCTGAACCTATTGAGAGATTAGTTTCTCTTATTTTTTCGATACTGGTGGTATAGCAATCAACAATCTCTCATTAAGTTGAAACTCTTGAACCACTATTTTGTCAAAGGGAATGCTAACAAAACCTTTTTTTTGGAATCCCAACCTGGGCTGGTTTAGAATCATCAGACATCTCCCTGTTTGATGCCACTCTACCACCACCAAAGTTTTTAGGTTCTGGCTTGGTGTCAAACATGGAGGGGTTTCTATTTTTGCCTTTGGACATTCTCCTACCATTTTTTTGGCCTTCCTTTTTAGCCATTGATTGTTTTCCTATAGCTAATTTTTGGATAACATCACTTTGCCCTAAATCATCTCTAGGAAAAGTAGTGATTTTAGAGTTGGGTGTGTTCACACCATCATAATTAATCTTACTTGATTTCCCAAGCATGTTTTTCTTAGTTTCAATACTCCTTCATCTAGTTGGATAGGTATTTACAGGCTTAAGATTATTAGAATGCTCACGAAGCAGTGCATTTTTATTCATTTTTGCAGACTGTCTAGCTTCCTTGCAATCATCATCACTCTTTTCCCCATTTATGGCATGAAAGCCTAGGCCTTTGCTTCTTTTTTTTCCCACAATAGCTTGGTTAATTTTGTCCATAATCAATTGCTAGGCATTTTCTTTTGTCCTTGGTGATAGCTTGTCCTAATTTTCCCAATCACTTTTGGGGGTCCCATGAGGAGGCACTATCAACTTGATTACTGACACTTTCAAGCCTCCAAGACTCTATTTTTTTCTACCATTTTGGCGATTTCCTCTACACTTTCTTTGACATACGCGAGAACCTTATCTTCCAACTTTAAACAGTCCAACCACGAGTCAAGAGAAGTTTTGGTCTATTAGAACTCCACTAAAGGGAATATTACCATTTTGAATAACATCAAAGCTTTCTATATGTCTTAGCTTTGGATTATCCTTAATTACTTGAGATCCATTTATCCCCCCTTTGGTTTAATTGTATTAATGTTTTACTTTATACTCTCTTATTTGATAATGCAACTAGTCTACTCTATAATTTTACCAAGTTAAATATATAATTAAAATATCAATTTAATTACTTGAAATTACAAAGACTTAAATTGAATTCACCCATAGGAAAGCCTCTTGCTTAAATCTTATTAATTTATTTAATAATTCATTTTTTATTAATGAGATTAGTTCACACTAGTTTATTTCGATAATATTTAACTCATTTATATTTAGTCAATTAATTGATTTTACAAAAGGTTTGAAACTTAGATATACCTTTAACTTTAATCAAACTTAAAATAATTAAATTAAATCATTAAGTCTCACTTAAACTAAATTTAAGTACAAAAGTTACTTTATTAAATATTTCAAAAGGTGACTTTAAGTCACAACTTAAAGTGAGGGTTGCTAGTCACATTGTCCCCACCATAGATAAATTTGAAAACTAAACAAGTTTAATTAAAGTAATGGTGAGTTACAAATTAATAGAATATGCATACACTCTTAACTATTAGATTTGTTTTATTTTTGACTGTTAGGTCTTAGGGCAACCAAAGCAAAGTTTAAAACTTGACTCTCTCTTTTTCATTTCATTTGTGTTTGCAAGTTTGTGAAAAACATAGAAAGGAAAGTTCCAATGAAAATGGAAGAAATTCTCACTATGTTCGCCCCTACTCTATTCTTATATTATTTCTCTCATGCCTATCTCATTTCTTTACCTATTTTATTTTTATTTGAAATATATATCCCTCTATTTATTTTCCTTTTAAAATAAAACCATCATATTTTGCACTTGTTTACATATAAATGTGTATAGAATAATATATACACCATGTGTATATAAATATATATACATTTATATATACATAAATATATATGTATATATAATGTTTTTTTAAAATATAAAGCTACTATGTATATACATAGTATATATACATAAATTCACATAGCAATATATATACACAACATATATATACACACACACCTTATGAACTGAAATATAAAACAACAGCTAGAATCTCATATAACACTATTTAATTTTTTTGTTGTCAATATATAAAAACAACGACCATAGTAAACAAGGAAATATAGATTTTAATAGTTGCTTTG
>VDFB02045023.1:628063-716120 GCA_007258455.2 Sequoia sempervirens
CACACGGTCTTTTCTTCCCAAACTTGAGTCTTCCATCCAAATGGCATGTTATCTTTGGTCAAGGGGACAACATCTTGATTCTCTCCATCTCCACCATCCATTCTTCTTGTTCGAATCTAGACCATTGATCATTGCCACCTCACCAGATGCTTGGAAAAGGCTATAAATACAACCCTTGAGCATTGCATTTGGCATCCGCATTTTGAATAGAGTTATTATGCAGGTTTGTTGTTGAAGCTTTGGAGCATTTTGGAGTCTTATAGTTACATCTAGCTTCATGTTTTTCTTTGCATTTACATCTTAGCTTTAAATCTTGCTTCATAGTTGCATTTTAGATTAGTTCATTTTTAGTTTGCATTTGAGCATATGTAAGATCATATATAAATCATTCTAGTTCAATATCATAGTATCCACCTCCACTTGTTCATTTATCACACTCTCCATTATCATTTCCATCACATATTTTCATATAGGAAATGCATTAGTTTGCATATTAAATATCAAATCTCGTTTCCTAAGTTGTCAAATTTGAGGGCCAAATGGTTTAATAAATCCTTAGGAATAGAGGACAATGAGACGTTCTCAAAAGATTTGTTGAAATTGCTAAATAGAGTAGTTTACTTGCAAATCTTTGATATAAATCATTTCATTAAGGTTTGTTTTGATACTAACTTTACACATTTCACACACACATAGAGGCAAGAGAGCAAGAGATCATGTGAGGGATAGATATACATTTGGCCGAGGCGGGTTGCATGCCAAAATGGACAAATTTGCAGTAAGTGTATGGATTTTTGGTTCAATTTACATTGTGTTACTTATTTCAATTTTTTATTGAACTAACTATATGTTGAAATTGACATTGTATTTTAGGCAAAAAATAGTAATAGAGAAGCAAATGCAAAAGATATTGTCAATTATATGGTAGCACTAGATCCTAGTAAATCTAAGAGTAGGATGAAGTGGAAATATAGTTTGTCAATAGAGATTTCAAAACCATCTATTCAATTCCCAGTAGGAGCCTTTGTAGATCATGTCAACTCAAATGAACTAGGGTACCAAAAGGTAATGAGTTGCATATTCAATCTCACTCAACAAGTTTTGGAGTTGGTTGCCTCCATTAACCCTATAGTTTCTGCATGGAATGAGCATAAATCCATGGATTTGGATGAGGTAAGAGGCTCTATTCATCTCATTTCTTCTTGTTCATAAATTCTATATACAAATGCCTCTTAATATGTAGATTATTGAAATCTGAGTGTAGGAGAATCCAACCGAGTTTCTTTATTGTTGAAGTGATCCATGAAATGTTCTTTTGGACAAATTTATAGCTTGCATTATTTACTTGACTATTGAATGCTTTATATTATTTTTTGCATGATGGTTAAACCACATGAAGAGCAATTTTATCAAAGCAATAGGAAAACAAAAATTCCTTCATGATGTCAACAAAGCTGCTAATATTGATAGTGATGAAGTGGGCAAGAATGAGCAACACAGTCGTCTTAGTTGTCCTAAAGTTGAGGTAATTAATATAATAGTTGTCAGTTATCTATCCCAATGTTTTGTCATTCTTCATGTTTAAAATGTTCTTTTGGACAAAAAATTATAGCTTTTGCATTCTTTACTTGACTTATATTTTTTTTGCATGATGATTAAACCACATGATGCAGAGCAATTATATGAAAGCAAAATGAAAAGAAAAAGGAACTATCAATAGAACTCTCTGCAAAGTTGTACAACTTCATATTTGCAACGACGTTGATAGTGATTATCTTGATGATGAACTCGACGAGCATGCACATGATATTCATAGTGGTAGTCATGTTGAATTCGAGGTGAGTGCTATGAAACCACATACAAGTAAGTACTATTCAGGTAGGTAATTGTTGTTTTATTATATAAATAAGGGTAATCATTACCTATTTGATAGAAGATTATGTGTATTTTTTTTTGTTTTTGTAGACATTTATTGATAAACTCCAAGAAGGGGATAAATTTGAGGTGTTGGATCTATTTGATGGTGCTTCTATAGGCATTGGGAAAATTCACTCACTATCTATTGTACATGGATTCAATTTGAAAGGAACAGGAGATGCAAATTTATGTTTTTTAAAGGTCACAAGTAGCATACCCCTTGCTTATCTAGACACAATAGATGGAGTTGTTCATCTGAAAGAGAAAGAAGGGACCTTCACATGGTGGCCACTAAAATATTTAAAAATAATAACATAGTTGATGTTTACGATCATGTAGTACTAGCCGTTAGACAACTTGGCCCATTGCTTTATGTAATAGTTTGAATGTGTTGTTTAGGTATCTTAGTGTTTTTTGTCAAGCCGTAAGTGCAGAAGAGAAAAATAAGGGTTAGCAACAATAGAGTGTGGAGAGTGAAGTTGCAAACAGAGAATTAACTGAGCCCGAATAAGTTGAACCCAAACAAAAACTAGAGAATCTGATTTGGGTGTACATTTTGTGAGTAGAACAAAGAATGTTCTATCTTACTACACCTGTAATGTAAAACCCCTTGATTATGTTATTCTCTTTTTTTTTGGGTTTCACTCATTCAAACTAGTGCATTGTAGAAGAGGGGATATGTTGTTGTGTAAGTAGTAGACACAAAGAATAGGGGTGCAGAAAAAGAAGTAAATACAGAGTAGATAAAGAGGTGCAAAGAAGAGGAAAAGTTGTAGAGAGTACAACATACATGTATGTGCAGTTGCAAATAAGTTACAACATAGAATTGTCATCAAAATTGTAATATATTGCATAAGCAAAAAAAAAAGGCATTGTAACTTAGTTTTCTTAGTCACAGCACTAAGAAACACACTTTGTAACAATACATTTTTCAAAACAAAGATACATTTATGTTTTGTATATGTTGTAAGAACACGTTTTCTCAATAAAATTTTAGTATTTTTCCTTCTTAATAGTCATTTCATTATGTGCAAATGAATGATTGATTATGTTTTTCTATGTTTTTATATGTTTAAACCTCAATTGAAGCATTGTCTCATTTTTAACATTTATAGGCAGAAATTAGTGAACAAAAACAATTAAATAAACTACCAATTGACTAAATATACTACCAATTGACAAAATCAGTGAATAAATATGACTAAATATAATGATTATGAAATTAATAAACAATGTATCAATATACCTACCGGTTGATAGAAATCAGTGAACAAAAACAATTAAACAAACTACCAAATCGATCAAAATGATTATTAAAATTAATGACTAAATATACTATCAATGGAAGGAAATTGGTGAATAAAAATGACTAAATAAATGACCAGTTAACAACAATCAATGACTAAATTAACGACTAAATATATCAATGAATAAAAAATGACTAAATAAGTGATCAGTTTAAAACAATCAATGACTAAAAACACTACCAAATCGATCAAATTAATGACCAACTCGATCAATCAAATGACTAAATTAATGACCAAATTGATCAATCAAATGACTAAATTAACGACCAAATTGATCAATTAGACGACTAAATTAACGACCAAATTGATCAATGAAATAACTAAAAATGGTT
The DNA here is from genome assembly GCA_007258455.2 of Sequoia sempervirens. NCBI lineage: Eukaryota > Viridiplantae > Streptophyta > Pinopsida > Cupressales > Cupressaceae > Sequoia > Sequoia sempervirens. The sequence continues at coordinate 631,620 of VDFB02045023.1, forward strand.
TAGTCATCAATTCAGTCACGTTATAAATGACTGGCAATAAACTGCTATTAGTCACGTGACCATGTTCGGTCGTTTATAAACAATTTTTAGTAGTTTATTGTTGTTTTTGTACTAGTACAATCAATAATATTTTATCTTTTCCATTTTTGTGCTTCTTATAAATATTTTGGTGGTGTTCTTTGAATTAATTCCTGTAGAGGAGGTCAATGCATATCAATAGCACAAAAAGTGAAAGAAAATTATTTGTGTTCCAATTTGATGCAAGATATTTGGTAATTTAAAAACATATTTTTTAGTAAGACCTTGTACCTATCAAAGTCATACTAAATTACATCAAATGATTAACTATATGGGATTACAACAAGTTCCTCATGTGCCCCTATAATTCATTGATTATGATTGGTATTTCTTGGAGGCTCTTTTTCACAAATGCTATAGATAAATTTTTGTATGACATCTCAAGATCATGTTCACCATGTGATATATAAATTGTGGGTGTTGTCCAAAACAGTTAACCATATATTGAAATAAATGTTTCACAAATTCATATAGATGAACTTGTCTTATTTATGGTTCTAACTAGCCATATCATCCATCAAAAATAGTGATGAAAAATATATATTAAATAACCCTTAAATGATATATTCATTCACTAGAGATCCTTTGATTACTAGCCACTCTATCAATATTCTAGGATCTAGATTATGGTTATTTAACCATGCATGGGTTAGTTCCATCTTTCTTAGTACATTTGGTGGTATAAAATATATTGATGTTGTGTAATTAATAAGGTTTCCTACATCCATCTTCATCATTGGACTCACAAATTTACATTGATTTATATCATAATAAAAATCAATATGTATATAATTCAATTGGTCAAAGCTATTTTTTTATAATTGGTTGGGAATTCATGAAGATTGTTTTCATCAATATGAACATCTTTATAAAACTTATTATGTTCTATTTTCTATCTCAGTGTCTTATATACCCACTCTCTGTTAAGTGTAAAGTTTTAATTTTTTCTATGTTGATCTCTCCTTCAAATAATAATCATTAAAGTATTTATTTGATGTGGCAACACCTTAGCAATTTTTATGCCCAAAATTTTTGCTAAGAAAACCCAACTTTTTTTAAATATTAATTAAAATATCTATCTCTCTAAGTGTTTGAGGTGTATCAAATAGTCACGATATGAGTTGTACACCCTTGTGTAGTCACCTCTTGACTCAAGAGTGAAAGTTAACTTGATAAGGTTTGTTATACGGTCTCCACTGGGTCTTACTTGCAAACTCAACACCTTACACTTTTGTAAGGTTGACTAGGTTAACATAATTCTTGGTTTGATTAGGATAGATCTTGTAAGACTAAGGTCTAGAACCAAGGTTCGACCAATTTTAATTTTAAAATATCTTTAGGTGCAATAAAGTTTTATAAAGGATAAATATTTGTTAAGTCCTATGGAGATTAAAATCCTTAAAGTAGACTATGATCTAGTTGTTTAATTTAAGCATAACGTAGTTAAATATTCCTTACTTCCATTCTTTGATGAGTTAGGATATTAATATCTTTAAAAACTCATTACCTTAAATTTATCACTAATTTAAATCTTAACTCTATAACATAGGCTGAAATTAAATAGAACATGTTTTATTTCATGGGTCAACCCAGTCCTCCATAATCACCGCTTAAAAGTAAGAAAACATTAGGTTTTATTTAACATTTATTGGAGACCCATCTGATCCCTAAGGGAAGAATCACTTATTAGACCTTACCCAAGATCGTTCAAATTTAATCATTAAATAGTTAAATATTATCTTATCGCCTTTTTTGGGGTAATATGAACTCATCATATTTCCTAAGTCGATTAAATTAAGTTTACCAATGATTTAATTTGTAACCCCTTAATAGAGAGGCAACTAAATTGTTAATAATTAATTTCAAGGACTAATCATCTCCCTTTTGCTAAAATTATTTAATCTAAGGTCACATCACATTAGGTTAGGTAAAAGAGATTTGATACCAATTCAATTCTTAAAGGATTAAATCCTTAAGCTTGACCTTGCCTTTGATCAATTTATTTATTGTTATTTAATTAAGATATAGTTAACACAAATCCTAAGGTGAGGTGGCACATCCTTTACTTGTAACCCCTTCGGTTTACTTTTTATGTATTGATTATAATATATCAAAACAACCATGAAGGATTATACATCATATTTGCTCTTCCAAGTTCAGAAAAGTGCCATGCAAGGCCAAAAGGATTATATATCTTTTTGCTTCTTTACATATAATATTGTTATCTAATTTGTAGCTTCTCATGCAGGGTTGCTAAAATCATTTTTGCTTTCACTTGCACTGTCTATGTTAGATACATCATAATTAGATCTTACAATTTCCATTGTCATGTCTCCATCCATATTTTCATGAAATATTGGTCGACATAATCCTAGGTCCTTCTTTAGAGTCTCCAAGTTGTATTTATTATTGTGTTTCCTTTGAAATTTAAGGAATTGTTCTTTGAAGGGCCTACTACTTTCTGAGTCAAAAGGGCAGTGCCTAGCATACTTAATCTCTTCCTTACAGATTTCAACCTTGTCTTCCTTCAATAATTTTTTGGATTTTGCTTTTGATATCTCCATAGTGATAGTAACTTGCATAGAAACTGTGACCAATGGCTTAGTATGGGTTGACTACACTTGATCCATGAGGATTCAAAGTCTAATGAAGCCACTAAACATCAGTCCAATAAGATCATTTAGTGAAAAACTAAACTAAGAATCCATTAAAACTAACATATTAAAGTACGAAAGCTTCATAAACACCTATTCTAATTCATTGAAACTTATCCTATTGGGGGAGTGGTGTCACATCAATGTGGAATGGTGACCCTTTCCCAATATTGGGGATACATGAGCTTGTTTCGATCGATTCTATTGAAGAGAATCGATGAAACCGATGACAGACGTGTGTAAAAACATGATTTAAAATGCTAAATTAACATGATGAATGCTAAGATGATCAATATGGGTGTATGCAAATCTACTCTAAATGGATTTTAAGCTAAAAATATTAAAACCCTAATTACAAAATATGCTAAATGGATGCATCTATGTTACCATGGAAGCCATTAATGGAAGCTAAGCTAATATGATGCAAGAAATTAACCTAAAATGCTTTCTAAAACATGAAATATGAGTGCAAGATGAGAGTGATTTTAACAACATAAGTTTTCTCTTAAAAGATGGATCCATTTGTCTCCAAATAGTAACCTATTTATAGGAGGACAAATGAGAAATGAAGGGCTAAGATTTAAAAATTTAATCAATGGTCAAAATGGAAGGAAGATGGAGGCATGGATCATGGATTCCCATCAAGGGTTGAGGATGCAAGATGATATTTAATCAAGGGCTTACATTCATCCAAACAAACACACTTTCAAAACTTGCACAATAAGTCTTGTTGAAAGTTTGTTTCAAAAAGGAATATTCCCTTTTTCAAATGAGTGAAGAAAGAGAATATTCTCATGGGTGAGGAAAATTAGATATTTAGTTAATTAAACCCAAATTTAATTGTGCAAAGGAGAAGGAATATTCAAAAGAATATTCCCTTTTTGGAGGAATGTGCAAAGGAGGAATATTCCCTTGTAAGTGGGAGGATTAGATTTAATTAGTAATTTGATAATTAAATAAAGTTTCAATTATGCAAATTAGGGGAATTGGGGTATTCATTAATTAATTAATTAATTTATTTAATGAAAAGGGGAAGTGATGTGATATTTAATTAAATAACTTAGGGTTATTTAGTTAAATAAGAGGACTTTAGGGATTAAATTAAACAATTTGATTTATTCAATTTAATAACATGAAATGTTAGCATGAAAGGGGGTGAATTAACTTAATTAGATTAATCAGATTAATAGATGCAAATGATGCAATTAATTAAATAGCTAGGCTAATTTAATCAATTAATCGAAAAGAGGATGGGTTTCAAGACGAAGAGATGTTAGTATATCTCATTCTAGTGCATGATATCATTCAAGACATTTTTAAGTGTCTACAAAAACAATAAAAAAGATGAGTCTTGTAGAAGACTCAGTATGAACTCTCATCCTACCTTGAAATTTTTCTTTGTTTCTTGCTTTCCAAATTATCCATAAAATTTCAGTAGACAATATTAACCAAAACAAATTCAACGACTCATCAATCCCTTCTATTTTCCCTGAAATGATTTCTTTAATTTTAATATTTCCTCATCTCCCCACCCATTCAAATCTAAATAGTACATCATCCACATTTCTTTAACATAAAAATAGTGAAAAAATATGTGATTAATGGTCTTTATTTTCCTACATAATGTAGAGATATATATTTGACTCATGAAATGAAATAGACAATTTTTGTAATAATACCATCCATTTAAGACTTTCTTTTTTTGGTTCTAACACACTTCTAGTTTCATTAAAAAAAAATCCAGTATTTTTCATCTTCCTTCAATTCCCAACGATTGTTAATATGATATCTAACCACCTTTGAGTCAGTCATTGATTTGTATATGATTTTTAGATTTAGTTTTGAGAGATCTTTACCATCAATCTAGTTTCATCCCTCCAAGGAATTATAGCTCCCCTTAGCACAACATTTCTTTATCTTATCAATGAATTGCAATTTTTTGGAGGCCTCTCTCTCACCACTAAGTATGTTCTCCATTGAGTTATTGGAAGACTATACTTAAGTGGTTAGGGCAGGCCAAGCCTTAATTTGACCATTCTCTAAAATTTTATTGAAGCAATCTATTCCTTCCTTGTTCCACAACTTGGCCAAGCATCCCTATAATAGAGCAATTGGTTTCCTCGATGGTTTAGGTTCCACCATATTGAGGACTTAGAAATTTTTTGCACTGCTCATTATCTTTTCTTATCAACATTCTTACTTTCCCATGCTTTCTATATGTTTTTTAAGATATTTGCACCACAAGGAGATATAGGGAAATCCCCTAAAAGAATATCATTTAAGGGAATATTTTTCCAATTCTTAGCTTTTTTAGGGACTACTTTTTTAATATTATTTCTAATTAAAATTTTCCATGGTTCATTATAGTTCTCAAAGTTAAGTATCAATTTAACAACAGAGGCAACTTGATTTTTTGGGTCTTTAATCCCCAGGCCATCAAGCTCTTTGCTTAAGCAACACCATTCCCAGTTGACATCATACCTTTTTTTATTCCCACAACCATTAGACCATAGAAATTGTCTTATTTTTTTCTGCAAGTTTCTTGTAGCTAGTAGCTACAATATAGCTAAGTTGAAGAATAGTAGAAAGTATAAGATGAAAGAATTTTTTGACACACATGGATTCTCCTTGCTAAAGATATATATCTTTTATTCTAATTATCATGTTTCCTCTCAACTTTGTTTTTACCCAATCCCACATATCCTTTAAGTTTGGGTAGATCACAAAAGGTATTCCTAAGTACATCTTACCTACTTATTCGAGCCCCCCCATTGGTAGTTGTATTTGATAAATAACTCAGGAGAGTTGAACTCCCAACTTAACATTATTGATTTTTCTTTATCTAATTTTTTGCACTCGAGGCTTCACAAAAGGTATCCAATATTTTTATTAGGAAACTCATGTTTTCATCCTCTAGGTTAATAAAGAGAGCAGTATCATCTGCGCATTGAATGTTTATCAATTCCTCATCATTACGTAACTTTAACCCTTTAACTTTGGGGTTTTGTGAATCATCTTTTAGAAATAGTAAATGGCTTTGGAGGCAATAGCAAAGAGATATGGTGCTAGTGGGCAACCTTGTCTTATTGACCTCTGAAGTGTGATTTGTTTAGTTAAAGTCCCATTAACCTCAACTTGGGCATTTGCATCTTTTAATAGGATGTTAATAATAGGATGTTAACAATTTTATAAAAATATTTGGAGAAACCAAAGGCTTCCAATGCCATATTAATGAAAGGTCACTCTATTCTATCACAATATTTTTTAAAGTTTAGTAGTAACATGTCCTAGTGTTTTTATTGGAGTTTTTTATCATTTCGTGGCTTCCCAACTTGTTATCAAGTTTTCTAAAATGTATCTACCCTTGATAGAACTTGTTTGGGTGTAGCTAACAAACAATGGTAAGATGTCTCTCAATCTCAAATCAAACATTTTAGCAAGAATTTTATATGATACATTTAACATTAGAATTGGTCTCCAATTTTCCATAAGAGCCTTATCCCCCTCCTTGGGTATTAGTTCAATAATAACTTTATTAATATCTTTACCTAAGGTCCCTTTATCAAACACATATTTACAAACATGAAAAAGGCCCTCACTTATCCAATCGATATTTTTTTATAAAATTCAATAGGTAAACCATCTGGACTAAGGGATTTATCATCACTAAAGGTCAGAATGGTCTGAGTTATTTTATCAATTGTAATTCCCCTCCCAAAGTTTGATTTCATACTCTTAGTAATATTTTTTGGAATTAAGTTCTTACATACATCCCTAGCTTTTTGAGCTAGGGCAGTATTTTCTTCTAAAGAGAAGAGCTAACAGAAAAACATATAAAATTGGTTTTGAATTTCTTTGGGATTATTAACCAATGTCCCTTCTATCTAAAGAAATTTAATTCATTATTTTTTAATTTTATTTTAGGATATTGAAAAAGTATCTTGTACCCTTGTCCCCATTATTGAGCCAATTCAAATTAGTTATTTTTTTAATACTTTTTATTTTTTCCTTGTAATTTCCTCAATTCATTTTTGTATTTAATCAAATATTCATTCGGGTCAAATCTCGAAGGGTCATCTTGAAGACAAGTGTCTAACTTTAGAAGCTTTTCTTGAAGCTTTGTCTCAAAACTCCCATACTCTAATGCTTTTTTCTTTCCTATAGTATGGAGGAGTAAGGTCCAAGCCTTTATATTATTGTTCCACCTATCGATAGGGCTCAAGTGACTCAGGAGGCCTTTATTGATTTCCCTCAAAGTGAAATAGCATTGACACATTCCACATCATTTAGCAAATTAGTATTTAGGTAAGACATACTAATATTTTTAGGCCCATCTTGGAGTTGGTTAACAATATGAACCTTAGCGCTAATCGGATAGTGATTAGAAAGAGTAGAGGGGTACACTCTTAATCTTGAGTCATTTTCTAAGCTTCTAGAAAAGAAAAAATATTTGTTAGCATAGAATCTATCTAAGTGACAATAGATTATTTTACACTCTCTTTGAGCATTACACCATGTAAACCACAAAGTTTTGGCTAATTTAATTGAATCTTCAAGTGGGCCATACATATTTAATTTAGCTTTCATCTTCTCCCCAAAAAAATCATTTCCTTTCCATTCCATTTCTAAACCTCTAGACTTGTCTTTTTTGTTTTTAATCACATTGAAATCTCCCCCATGAACCAAGGGATATTAGGTAGATTGCACATCCATTTCCATAACTCTATTCTTTCTTTATACTCATTACAAACATATATTGAACATATACCAAACCTCATTTTATCTTTTTTGATAATAATCTATACAACTCTATTGCATAGTGAAGAGCCAACTTCGGTTACAAACTCTTTCTATTTAGTGGCAATTAAGATGGTTGCAACACCTTTAGCTCTTTCATGGTTGGTGGAGAAATGTGTTGCATCCATCCAAATGAATCTTAGATTGTTCTATAAGGTGAAGTTGGCAGATTTAACCTCTTGTAAGAGGATAGCATCAGTGTTTTTTTCCTGGTTTAAATAACTTCTAACAATATATTTCTTGTTTGGGGATTCCAATCCCCAAACATTCCAACTAGTGCAGTTTAGATTCATCATCTTCCATGCTTTAGGTTTCATCCTTATTATTCCTGAAGTTGTCAAAGAATTTAGGCATGTTCTCTTCTTTAGGTTTTAATTTATTCTTCCTTTTGGGGTATGGATCTCCCACTCGACCTATTTTTCCTACCCCTTTTTAGTTTCTTTTTTCAGACCATCTAAACCTATTGATAGATTAGTTTCTCTTATTTGTTTCGATACTGGTTGTATAGCAGTCAACAATCTCTCATTAAGTTGAAACTCTTGAACCACTATTTTGTCAAAGGGAATGCTAACAAAACCTTTTTTTTGGAATCCCAACCTGGGCTGGTTTAGAATCATCAGACATCTCCCTGTTTGATGCCACTCTACCACCACCAAAGTTTTTAGGTTCTGGCTTGGTGTCAAACATGGAGGGGTTTCTATTTTTGCCTTTGGACATTCTCCTACCATTTTTTTGGCCTTCCTTTTTAGCCATTGATTGTTTTCCTATAGCTAATTTTTGGATAACATCACTTTGCCCTAAATCATCTCTAGGAAAAGTAGTGATTTTAGAGTTGGGTGTGTTCACACCATCATAATTAATCTTACTTGATTTCCCAAGCATGTTTTTCTTAGTTTCAATACTCCTTCATCTAGTTGGATAGGTATTTACAGGCTTAAGATTATTAGAATGCTCACGAAGCAGTGCATTTTTATTCATTTTTGCAGACTGTCTAGCTTCCTTGCAATCATCATCACTCTTTTCCCCATTTATGGCATGAAAGCCTAGGCCTTTGCTTCTTTTTTTTCCCACAATAGCTTGGTTAATTTTGTCCATAATCAATTGCTAGGCATTTTCTTTTGTCCTTGGTGATAGCTTGTCCTAATTTTCCCAATCACTTTTGGGGGTCCCATGAGGAGGCACTATCAACTTGATTACTGACACTTTCAAGCCTCCAAGACTCTATTTTTTTCTACCATTTTGGCGATTTCCTCTACACTTTCTTTGACATACGCGAGAACCTTATCTTCCAACTTTAAACAGTCCAACCACGAGTCAAGAGAAGTTTTGGTCTATTAGAACTCCACTAAAGGGAATATTACCATTTTGAATAACATCAAAGCTTTCTATATGTCTTAGCTTTGGATTATCCTTAATTACTTGAGATCCATTTATCCCCCCTTTGGTTTAATTGTATTAATGTTTTACTTTATACTCTCTTATTTGATAATGCAACTAGTCTACTCTATAATTTTACCAAGTTAAATATATAATTAAAATATCAATTTAATTACTTGAAATTACAAAGACTTAAATTGAATTCACCCATAGGAAAGCCTCTTGCTTAAATCTTATTAATTTATTTAATAATTCATTTTTTATTAATGAGATTAGTTCACACTAGTTTATTTCGATAATATTTAACTCATTTATATTTAGTCAATTAATTGATTTTACAAAAGGTTTGAAACTTAGATATACCTTTAACTTTAATCAAACTTAAAATAATTAAATTAAATCATTAAGTCTCACTTAAACTAAATTTAAGTACAAAAGTTACTTTATTAAATATTTCAAAAGGTGACTTTAAGTCACAACTTAAAGTGAGGGTTGCTAGTCACATTGTCCCCACCATAGATAAATTTGAAAACTAAACAAGTTTAATTAAAGTAATGGTGAGTTACAAATTAATAGAATATGCATATAGTCTTAACCATTAGATTTGTTTTATTTTTGACTGTTAGGTCTTAGGGCAACCAAAACAATCTTAATCTATAAGGATGTTTTTTAAAACTTGACTCTCTTTTTCATTTCATTTGTGTTTGCAAGTTTGTGAAAAACATAGAAAGGAAAGTTCCAATGAAAATGGAAGAAATTCTCACTATGTTCGCCCCTACTCTATTCTTATATTATTTCTCTCATGCCTATCTCATTTCTTTACCTATTTTATTTTTATTTGAAATATATATCCCTCTATTTATTTTTCTTTTAAAATAAAACCATCATATTTTACACAATATTTTTTTTTGTTTACATATAAATGTGTATATAATAATATATACACTATGTGTATATAAATATATATACATTTATATATACACAAATATATATGCATATATATTTATATATAATGTTTTTTTAAAAATATAAAGCTACTTTGTAAATACATAGTATATATACATAAATTCACATAGCAATATATATACACACACACCTTATGAACTGAAATATAAATCAATAGTTGGAGTCTCATATAACACTATTTAATTTTTTTGTTGTCACTATGTAAAAACAACGACCATAGTAAACAAGGAAATATAGATTTTAACAGTTGCTTTGGGGGGCGGCGACTCCCTTATGGGAGTCACCTCCCCTTATGGATGGTTCAACTCCCATATGGGAGTTGCCCCACCATATGGGAGGGGCGGATCCCACAAGGGAGGTTCCTCCCATAAGAAAGGGAGGCCGTAGTAGGAATGCATGTGATCCCCTCATATAACACATACACACATTTTAAATTCATTTAATATATATAATTTATACATTTCATACTATATCATTTATTATATATATAATCTAATATAATATAAAATATATTATATTAAATATATAATATAAGATCATACCTATAATATAAGCAATACATATAAACTAATACTTTTTTAATGAAATATATACATCAATCATATACATATATATTCTTTATATATTATATAAAATGATTTACATATAAAAAAAAAAATATAATTAATACCTTTATAAAAATAGAATAATATAGATTAATAAAATCTATTTTATGATCTCAAGTATGTACAAGGGTACATTTCTAAAACAACTAAATGCATATACAACTTAGTCTTCTTTCACTCACTCATTTTAGTTAAATAAATGAAGTCTTGAAAAAATTAGCTAGATTAACCAACACTCCTTTTAATATTTAATTATTTACACAAGTTTCAAGTTTACATAATACTAAGGAAGTTTGATAGACTACAAGAAACTTTGATTTTCTATTATTTAAATAGTCTATATAGTACTTACATTCTTTTATAGCTATGTTTACTTTACGCTAGTCATCTTTAACACTATTTTAGCCGATCTTAAATGATAATTCATAGGATCGATGCTTTTAGTTATTCATTGGTTTATAACATATCATTTACTTATAATATCATTTATTCTATTTAATAATTATAATGATGTTTTTAGACTGCATTTATACATATCTAAATATATGAAGTATTATATTTTTAGATTGCATTCATTTATATATATATATATATTAATATTTATTAGGTGACAGTAATAATTATAATATTTAGTATCTATATTTTGGTGTTTAAAATATTATATTTAATATTTATAATTATAATTATAATAATATTAGATAGTTAATATTTTAATATGTATTTTATTTATCTTGTTTTCGATGCTTGATATTTCAAGGTTATAATTTTGAGGGACATTACAGTCTCCCATCTCAAAGTTGCTTGTCCTCAAGGGTGATCCCACAATATTGCTTCACATTTTTTGGAATATCTTTATTTTTGTTGAAATCACATATTTTTAGAAAATATAATGATTTAAGCCTTGAAAAGTTCTATTTAAAGGATTCCAATTGAAGAGGGTTTGATCAAACCACCTTAGATCAAACCCCCTTGGATAGAACCCCGCTGGTTTTAAACCATACCTATAACGAAATCTCCTTTACACCTATCAAAATGCTTATAAAAAACCACTTTTGATTTACCTTTTGGGGGATCAAATGAATTCATTTAAAATTTATTTTTTTATAAGCATGTAGTCCTTATTATAGCTTCCCAAATAGTATAATTTTAAATATATTTAATTTGATTATTATATTTTTTTTTTATCTCTTGTGAATGTAGGTTTTTCACCGAAAATCAAGATCTATGTTCTGTACATGTGGAAAAATAGCAGATTATCAATTTTTTTTTTGAAAAATATCAATGTACTAGATATTGATGTCCTTGAGCCAACAAAAAAAAATAGAATTTTGATACATACAAAAAAAGTTATGTTTTAGCAAGTAAATCATGTCTAAATTGTAACTAGTTTGACTTTGAAACTTAATTAAATTTTTTTTCAATGAAATGCTATGAAACCAATTCCATGCACTAGATATCGTAGTTATGAATCTAAATTTAAAAAAAAGAATTTTATCCTTCATAGAAAAAACGTTATGTGTTAGCCAGTAACGCCACTCTTTAAAAATGGTGTTTACTGTTAAAAACTAATTTTTGAAGGAGATGGAAAAAGAAGTACAATCTGATTCCAAATTTTTTGAAAAACTATATTTAGAATCTACAGAAAAAATGTCACAAATCACTAGTTTGCATCATCTTCAAATTTCTCACAGTTTAGCCGCTATAGGTTCCCAAAAGTGAAGATTTAGTTGAAAAAAATCAGTTCAATGTCCAGTTTGGCCAAAAATTGTAAACCAGTATTATGGGATCACCCTCAAGAAACTTAATATCTCAGTTCCTTTTGTGAGGATATTAGTTTTGATTTTATAGTTTTACCTTATTTCATGTTCCATCCTTTTAATTCGATTGGATGCTATCATCTTTCTTCTATGTTAGGTACCGAGTTTATTTTCACATCTTGGAAAAGTATTTGATTTGTTGAATCATATCAACTTATCTCAAGGTTGAATAGTGTGGGATGATCTCTGTTGGATATAGAAGTGAATACACCAATATGTGGGTTAAATATTATTTCTATGAGTGGAAAATTATGTGCCCTTATGCTTTGTACTTGGGTTTTAATACTTGATTTAATGTTGGTGATGAGGTGGATCTATTAGAGGGATTTATTCGTTTACTTCTATCTAAAGGAGTCACCACTATTCATGAATTAGTATTTCAAAAATTTATAACTTAAATCCACATGAATCAAAAATTAAAGAAGACAACCAAGTAGCTCAACCAAGCAGGCAAGTAGCTCAACCAAATAGGCAAGTAGCTCAACTAGGCAAACAAGTAGCTCAAGCAAGCAACCAACCAACTCAAGCACATCGGAAAGTAGCTCAAGCAAGCAAGCAACCGGCTCAAGCACACAGGCAAGTAGCTCAAGCAGAAAAACAAGTAGCTCAAACAAGCAAGCAACCAGCTCAAGCAAGTAGGCAACCAACTCAAGTAGACAAGCATGTAGCTCAAGCAAGCAACCAAGTGGATCGAGCACACAAGCAACCAACTCAAGCAAGTAGGCAAACAACATTTTTAACATTTTCATAGTTTCTAAGCATAAAGTAGTCATAAAAACAATGATGAGCTCCACCATACATCACAAATACATAGTGACTAGCTCTAACATTCATCACATACAAAATGGCTAACTAACACATTACAATGGCTGACACACACATGTCCATAATGCATCTTAGATAGAAAGAATATTGGTGCATTGTGCACTACACTGTGGGTCCTATCATTTCCTAAGGTTTTTTGCACCATTGGACAAATGGGAAGAGGATTTGATGCATCCCATACTACATCGCAGGTCCGTCCACCATTCCAAGGTCACCCAGTATACATATGAGCACACAATATACACTTGAAGTCACAAAGTATATGCAAGGTATACACATAGTTACATAAATACATGTAGGTCACAAAGTATACACATGGAAGGCATACACATGCATTATTGGCTTACTTAAGAAGGTCGAATAGTTAAGTCTAGTTGAATTGTAGTTAAATTGGGAATGTCTCGTAGGATGGTAGGAACATGCTCTGATACCACTTGTAATGTTCCCTTTTGGGATAACCCTAAATCTTATCCTAGAATCACACGCTTGATGTAGTTAGGGCTGCAACTTACCACTTAATGCTTTAAACGAGATAAATATTGGCTTTAGGCCTTGCAATCATGTTAGATAATATTGAAAATATAATTCATGTGATCAAAACATAATAACTTTCTTATCAATTTAGGATACATAACTATTCCAAGACTATCTAAACTACCAATATCCATAATACATAGTGAAAACTTTAATCATGACAGGTCTTGGAAGAGAAGTGGGATAAGTCCGCCCAAAGCTATCAATCTAAGACCAAGAGCACGAGTGTTTGACCAAGACTACCCACCCCTTGGCCCCGAGTGCTAGGAATGTCTGAACCAAGAGAATTACACCCTAGTGGAATACACGTATTTTCTTTTCCTATCCATGTTATCTTATCCATCCTCCTTATGATTGAGATTCCTTGGATCCATCCTAATAATCAATCATAGTTTGGATTGATAGGAAAGTCTTGAAAGGGTTGCATATAAACTAATAAACCCATCTAATCCCAAGAGCATGAGCGTATGACCAAGACTACCCACCCCTTGGCCCCAAGCAGCAGGAACGTCTGACCAAGACTATTCCACCATCAGAGTGGTGTACTTAGCATGAGAGACCCATAAACAACGATGTCCTAACTCTCCTCCTTCAACCTTATATTTTATTGATCATAGGATGAGGACAATTCATAAACAAATATATATACAATTTATTCATTTACATTAAAGAGTCATAATTACTTATAATCACATTAATATCAACAACATTACTTTGCATTCAGATAATAACAATGATATTCTAAATGAGATTATGCATGGGACATTATTTACACTTATGGTTCCCTATTATCACATAGTTATTTTTATTCATAACATAGTCACTAAATGATATATAAAGTAACAAGAACGATATGGAGAGGCACAAAGTGGTGAGTGGGAACAGGCAAGGTAGTGCAGGTTTGAAAGTTGAGGCTACAGGAGAGGACAATGAAGTGGATGCTGATGACAAGGATGGGGTTTCTTTGGTCACAGCTACAAATATTTTTCCTCTGGAGTCTTTGATGTTGTGGTGGAGGGAGTTGTTTGTTTCTTGGGGGTCTTTTCCTTGCTGCCTTTTGGAGCTACGTGGTCTTCTTGGGCCGGATGGTGTTGAGTTTCTTCTTGTTTCTTAGATTGGAGTTGCTTGTTGTGCTAGGTTTGGTCTGCTCCTTTCTTTCTTTTCCCATATCTATTTTCTTGTTGAGATGTTGGGGTCTTTGCTATTTTTCCTGGGAAGCTCTATAGTTTTTGGGTTGGCTCCTTTGGTGTTTCCTTCTTATCTTTTGGAGCTAGGTTTTTACTCTTTGCTCAATACTGGCTTGCTAGAGGGTAGCTGTGGCATTATCTGTAGAGGAGTTTCCTCTGTCTCTTTGGTGGATTTTTTACCTTGGAGTGTTGTCTTTGGTGTAACCTTATTTTCGACATTGGATTTTCTTGTGTTGGAGGTTGTTATCTAGTTTTGGCTTGGTTTGTAGTTGTCTACGAACGTGTTGTTTGTGAGTCTCCTTTTTTATAGTCTTCTGAAGCTTAATAGAGCTATGTCTGGGTTGTCCATAAAGTGAATCCATTTGGCTAGGTGAATTTCTAGAGTTTATCTCAAATCTTAGATATTGTGGGTTCTATTGGAAGTGATTTCTTCTCCAGGAGTGTTGTGCCTTCTTTTTTGGTAGAAGGTTTCTTATTGTTGGTGGCATTATTAGTTGATGGATAGGTTACATTTCATGTTGTTATTGAATACCTAGATGAGTATTATGCTAAAAGTTGTTATGGTGGCTCGATGGCTATTGTTTGGGATCCTCATGCTGGCTGGTTTATTTTCCTAGATGGAGTTCTACTATTGGAGGGTTTGTTCTGCTCTCTTTTTGGCTCTTTGGTGGTTGGTTGGGTTATTTTTCATGCCTATTTTTAAGACCCATATGATTATCCTATTCTTGTTCCTCTTTAAATTCCTAATGTCAGGTATGCCAAAGGATGGTGTGTTTATTTTTTCTACTAGCTTGGTGTCTTTCTCCTTGATTCCATAGCCTATGCCAAGTCTATAGAGGTGAAGACCAATCTTATTGAGGTGGATTCCTCTTCTATTGAGGTGAAGATAGGTGTTGTGGGTTTAGTTGGAAACTCCTTGCTCTAGTTTTCTTAGCTATTGTCCCTTTTGAGGTGGGTATTACTCCTATTGAGGTGGAGTTTGTGGCTACTGGTGATCTCTGGGTTCGTTGGAAAAGGTGTTCATACGATCCTCTCCAATAGAGGGGAGCTCTTTCCTTTTGTTATGGTGAATGAGATGGCTTCCTATTTTGACTGGTGTTTTAAGGGGTTTTTTTCTTCCTTAGTTCTACCTTGTATTTCTCGTATTGAGTTTGAGAACCTAGTTGGACTAATCTTTTTGATTGGGAAATTTTTTTGCCCTCTTCTTTATGGTTCAGTGATGCTGATATTGAGCAAATAGTTTGTTGCAGCCTGGCTACTTTGTTTCCTAACTATTTTAGGTGGTTTCTGTTAGTTTCTTTGGTTTTAGGTCCCTATTAAAACTTGGTTGTTGAGGGTTTTAGGTTCCCTTCAAAACCTTTTTTCTAAAACATGAGTAGAATTGTGAATTCTTTAGGGTTGTTCTTATTGTTAGGTTGTTGTTTGTTTACACTTTATTTGTTTGCAGCTTTTTGTTGATGAGGTTGCAGGTCCTTTCGAAACCTGTTTGTAAAGGGTTTTGAGTCCCTTCAAAACTTGCATTTCCCCTATTCAAAAACAATAATGATATCATAAATAATATTAAATATCACCTAACCACAATGCTTTCCTAAGCAACATAATATTATCTTATTCACAATGATTAATAACATTACCAGTAGTATTATGATTTATGACTTTAACAACTACTCGATAAAGATCTCTGACGGTGCTTGATTGATCCTTTTTTTACCATTAATGCTTTTTCTTTTCCTTTCTTCCCTCCAACGCCTTTAAATGTTCAAGTCTATTCATTTAAATACTCCATGATTTGGTGGAGGATCCCGTCCTTTCCCAAACCATGGGCTGCTTTTGAATGGACGTGTCTTTCTCTTATGCCCTGACTTGGTTTACTTTACACTAGTTATCTTTAACACTATTCTGGCCGATCTTAAATGATAATTGATAGGATCGATGCTTTTAGTTATTCATTGGTTTATAACATATCATTTATTCTATTTAATAATTATAATGATGTTTTTAGACTACATTTATACATATCTAAATATTTGCATTCATTTATATATATATATATATTAATATTTATTAGGTGATAGTCATAATTATAATATCTAGTATCTATATTTTGGTGATTACAATATTATATTTAATATTTATAATTATAATTATAATAATATTAGATAGTTAATGTTTTAATATGTATTTTATTTATCTTTTTTTCGATGCTTGATATTTCAAGGTTACAATTTTGGGGGAAATGACACTTGATTTCATCCAACCCATTTAAGTTATGCAATCTCTCTTTTTGTGCTATTGTGAGGTCCATGTCCAAATCCACTACTGTTTTGAGTGTTTTATACTCAAATTCTATTGGGAGAATTGTTGCTTTTCCATATACTAGTTCATAGGGGGTGAAACCAGTTGTTGTTTTCCATGTAGTTCTATATGCCCACATTGCCTTTGGTAACCTAGCAGCCCAATCTTTCTTGTGTAACTACACAGTATTGGTCAAAATGCTCTCAATTTTTAAGTTTGTAACCTCCACCTAGCCTTTGGCTTGTGGGTGATATGGTGTTGAATTTGTGTTCCTTATTTCATATTCTTCAACCAATTTTGTAATGAGCTCTGAAGTAAATTGTGGACCCTGATTAGTTACTATCTCCCTAAGTACTCCATACCTAGTAAAAATTTATTCATACAAGAACTCAACAACATTTCCATCTTTGGAAAATTGTAATTCCTTCACTTCCACCTACTTGGTCAAATAATCAGTGCAAACCATAATATACTCCTTGTTAGATGTAGGGGTAATTGGCCCAATGGAATCTAGACCCCATTTGTCAAATGGTGTTAATGTCAATTGTGGATGCAAAGGAATTTCATTAGTTTTGGTTGGCTTACCCATTCTTTGGCATCTATTACATCTTCTTGTGTACTTGACAAAATCCTTGTGTAAAGTTGGCCAGTAGCAACCTGTTGTGAGGATTTTGAATGTTGTCCTTTTGGCTGCAAAGTGACCCCCATAAAGCTCATCATGGAAAGCATTCATTATATCAAAGACTCCATCTTCTCTTATACACCTCATGATGTTTTCTAGGCCTTTGTAGAAGAGATAAATAGATACCCAAGAATATGGAAAACACTTGTACACTATTTGTCTCTTTTCCCTTGGAGAAAAGTGTGTTGGTATCTACCCTGTCACTAAATAATTTGCAATAACAGCATACCAGGGTGTATGTACATTAAGAGAAAGCAAATTTTCATCTGGAAATGAGTCATCCACTACCCCTTCTATTGATTATGTTGGTAACCTTAAAAAAAAAATTGCTACTACTTTAGCCTTCCCAAGCTTGTCCACTTTTGTGATCAAATTATTGTAGGAGTAGCCATCTAACTAACCTACCCCCTACCACTAGTTTTTTCATCAAATATCTTATAGTTGTATGATCTTTGTGGATAAAAATTTCATATCAGTGATGTAATGCATGATTTTTTTGATGGCATATACTACTGCTAGCATTTCCTTCTCTATAATAGTGTAATTTAGTGTTGCTCTTTGCAAGTTCTTTCTAATGTAGTAAATAGCATATTATTTAGTACCTTCTTTCTGGCCCAAAACTGTTCCAATAGCAAAATCAAAAGTATCAGTGTGTATATGGAAGGGTAATGTTCAATTTGGACCCCTTCAAAATAGGTGCTCTAGTTAATATTGCTTTAAGTTCTTCAAAAGAATGTTGGAACTCTGATGTCCAATCAAATTCAATATATTTAGTCAATAGAACAAACAATGGTGTTGCAGTCTTATTGAAGTCCTTAATGAACCTCCTATAATAGCCTACATGGCCTAGGAAGCTTCTAACATCTCTCTACTTTTGTAGAATAGGTAATGTATAAATGATCTCTATCTTATGTGGATCAACTTGAATCCCTTCACTGGATATGAAATTCCCTAGGACAATTCCATGAGTCATCATCATAAAACACTTTTCATCACCGAGGGACAAGTTATGTTCTTTACATCTTTTCAGATGCTTTTCCAGATTAGTAAGGACTTCTTCATAAGTTTCCCCATATGTGGTGAAGTCATCCATATATATCTCCATATATTCATGAGCATAATCAGAGAAGATGCTAAGGACCGCCCTCTAAAAAGTAGATGGGGTATTGCATAACCCAAAGGGTAGGAAAAAATAGGCATAAGTACCCCAAGGGCAGGTGAATGTTGTTTTTTCCTGATCCTCTAGAGCAATCTTTATCTAATTATATCCACTAAAACCATTTAAGAATGAAAAGTACTTCTTCCCTACTAAAGATTCAAGCACTTGATCAATAAAAAGTAATGGGAAGTGGTCTTTCCTAGTGGTTGTATTCAACTCCTTATAATCTACGCATACCCTCCATTTCCACCTTTTTTAGGGACAATAACTAAGGGTGATACCCATTCACTACCAGATATAGGATAGATGAAGCCTACATCAAGTAGTTTTTGGAGTTCAGCTTTTACTATTTCTCTCAAAGCAGGGTTCATCCTTCTTCAAGGTTGTTTAATGGGTCTAAAACCATCATTTACATAGATCTTGTGCATACACAAGTTAGGATCTATTCCCTTCATGTAATGGTAGTCCCATGTAAAGGTTGTTGCATGTTCCTCCAACACTATATTTAGGGAATTTTGTTGCTCTTCAATCAGTGCATTTTTTATGTTCAGTGTTTTTCCTTGTAGAATTTCTATTATTTTGGATGAGGCTTGGATAGATGAGAGGTCAAGTTTAGGAATGTTTGGTATACACTGTTGTGGTAGTAAGGAATGGAAAATATGAGATATTTCCTCTAATGAATTACCAAGTATAATGTTCTACAAAGGATCTTGTAGGCATGAAAGACAATCCTGTTGTTGCAGATTCCTACCATAGTCATTTTGTATTATGTGAGCAATTAGATCATCTTCATCCTAATCATCTAGCAAAGGGATACGTTTTATTGTCATTAAAGATTGCAAGGAATAGTTTTCATCCTCATCCAAGGTGGGCCATATGGTTTGCTCAAGATCAACATAAGGTTGGGCTGGAGGATAGAGGACCAATTTATTGGTCAGAGTCCCATTTTATATTATTGTATTACCATACCTACAACCTATGAATGCATCAACTATAGCTAACCAAGGTCTGCTTAAAATGAGTGGATATCCTACAAGGCCGACCTTTGGTTGCAAGACTATGAAATCAATAGGATATTCCCAAGAAGCTAATGCTATAAATAAATCCTCAATGATTCCATCAGGGTTTACTATTGACCTATCTGCCAACTGTAAAACAATAGGTGTAGGTCTAAGGTTGGCTAACTGAAGGAGTTGCATTGTTTCCTTAGTCATGACATTGATTGTTTCCCCTAGTTCAATCAACGTGTTCTTGATAAGGGTCCCATTAATCTTAACATTCACTAATGGACTACCAAGATCTATGTATTTAGGGACATTTATGTTCCCTAAAATTCAATATCAACAAGGCTTCCTAGGACATGAAATTTTTGAGGATCCTTCCTTTTTCTTCTTTATTTCTTAAGACATAGGTCACTCATAGTCTTGGTATAAATTGGGATGTCATTGATAGCTTGGATGAAAGGAATTTTAATACTTACATCCTTTAGTTGACCCAATAGGTCTATCTCAGCTTGACTTTGATGTTTTGGTATGGCTAAGCGTTTGGGAAATGGAGGCTTTGGACTTCATATATTCTGGTTTACTTGATTTGACTCAGCTGGTAGGGTTGGATTGTTTGTAGCTTCAACTGTAGGTTCCTCATCTTCCATTTCAATAATTTGTGGGGATGAAAGACTAGCCAGTGTTTTTCCTGACCTGAGGTGGACATCCCTCACCTCTATGTTGGAATTATGGAGCCTTGCAACATGAGCATGAAGTATGGATGGTTTATGTTGGTTGTTTTTGTGTTGTCATTGATTTCAACATGGTGACAACTATATGGGAAGTTTACTTGGTTTATTGGAAGTTGTTCTATGCTGGTAATATTCTTTTGTGATGAGCCAGTGCGTTGGTATTTGAGTCTGAAATTCACTGCAAGAATAAATATGACTCTAATATCTTAACCATGTTATCATGTCTCATTCAGAAAACTATATCTTGGATCTTAAGAGGTTTTGGGTTGTGAGGAAAAAGTTATCTCTGACAGAGTGCAACATTGTATTTTACTGTTGTTCCTTGCTTGGCATATATGTGTGGGAGACTCCGCATTTTCTTAAGGTGAACATTCTTATGCTGCAGTTTTTATGGTAGTCTTTATGATGGTAGTATGATGAGAAATTGATGTGGTCTCAAATCCGGAAGGTGTTTGTTTTGAGGATTGTATGTTGGTTTGGAGATTCTATGGATTATGTTCTAGTCTTGGCTGACCTAACGTATGTGATTCACTATGGAGACTAGTTATGCTTTATGGATGTTAGCCAACTTGGTATAATGCACTACATGGATAAAATGTTTTAAATCATATATGGTGCCGACAAGAGTGTTTTGATTATTTTGTTGTCATCTAATTAGGCCGACCTAATTGATGAATAAGATATACTTGTATATAGAAGAGATGTTTTGAGGAGTGAGAAGTGTGTGTGCGAAAGTGGAAGAGAAGTGAAAGAGGATCCAAGCTTAAATGCTTTATCAATTGGGGATCAGAGCATATTTGTTGAGTGAATGTTATGTGAGGCAGTAATTCATATTCTAAGCTTCATTGGAATTGAACCTTGCATATTGAAGGTGTATTCTATTAGTTCAAATATTTGACTGTGAGCCACAATCTTTGTATCTTGGCAGTTAGCCATCTTTTTTATTCAAGCAGTGAGCCTTTTAAGGACAATGAGTCCTAGTAGTGAGACCTATAATATCTTGTATCCAAATATAATATATTGTGAGTTAACCCTCACCGTTGTTTTTCCCGTTTTGGGTTTTTTCACATAAAAATACTAGTGTTCATGTGTGTATGGTTGCATTGATTTGTTTCTATGTTCTCTCTCACTGATTCAATCAAAATTGTGATAATGGTTATATGGATTTTATTAGAATGGTTTTATTGAATACTGATTCACCCCCCTCTTAGTATTCCAAATGTTCAACAATTGGTATCCAAGCTTGGTGCTTCAGAAGGAGCCTAACAGCTTGAGGAAGGTCCCAAAATCTGAGTATAAGAATTTTTTTCCTTTGGAAGTGATCTCTGCTAGATTTTTAGAAGAAATAGAAGATTTGAAGGACAAGTTGATGAAAGCAAATGAGTATGTTGAAAAATTGCAAAGCAAATGTGTTGAAGCATGTGATCTATTGGTTAAGGCAGATGAAATTGTCTCTAACCTGATGCAACAATTGGATGAAAAGAAAAGAGCTGAAGAATGTCAGGAAATTGAAATTCAAAGGAAGATGGATGAATGCACAAAGCTTGACGAAGAAGCTGAAATATTAAGATCTGATTTGGAAAAGGAAAGAAATTTTGAAGACAATTTTAAGGTAAGCTCTACAATGCTTGATGAGTTGATTACCTCTCAAAGACCAACAATGGATAAAAGTGGTTTGGGGTTTTAAGTAGGTCAAAGTTCTAAAGCTAAGAAATCTATTGATAAGAAGACTCATTGCAAAGATGGTCGAATCAAGAATCTAAGAAGCAATTTTGGAAGGACTCCTATCAAACAACCTATTGCTAAAGGGTATTTATCTTTCAATGATGTTTGTCATTCCTACAAGAAATTTGGTCATAAGGCAAAGGACTGCATAAGTAAAATGAATGATTCTTTATCATTCTCCGGAAAATGTTTTAAGTGCAAGAAGGTTGGACATAAAGCTAGTCTGTGTGAGAATAGATTGAATAAAAGAAAAAATGGAAGGAAGAATGATGTTCATTGTAAGTGCACCAATCTGGAATAGCTTGTTAATAACTATAGAAGAAGGAAAAATAATTATCTGACGAAGAAGCATGAACATATCATTGATCCAGAAGAAGCAAGAAAAGAGATGAAAAGAATCTAGAAAAAGGAAGGAGAATTCAAGAAAGTTGATTCAAAATCATTAGTCTTATTTGTGTTGACCTCCAGTGTAGATACGCCTGTCAATATTTGAGTCTAGCAGTGGCTAAGGGGGGACAATTATCAGAAAATTTAATAAACTCCCTCATCGATACTTATGCCACATCATGATAGAAGTATACTTAATGTGGTAACAGATTTAAGAAATTTCTCAGTCGCATGTGTGAAGAATGAAGTTTACAAAATTTGAAAGAATGGAGGTGTACACAATTTTTGAGGTAATCTACCTGCAATTTGAAGTATTTATTGAGAAATCATTCGGAATGAAAGAAATAAATTTAGATAATTCAAGAGGCATATGTATTTTCAGAGAAGCGTGCAAAGGAAGTTTAGAGAGCAATTCAAAGTTTCAGGGTTTGAAGGAGAGATCAAGTGGATTCAAAGTGTGCTCTGGAAGCTAGATATCTATCCATTTCTTATTGGCATTTACAAAGGTATTCATGTTTGCACAATCTTTTATTTTTATTGCTATGAATAATTCAAAGGTTGTGAATAGTGTGGATAGAGCGCAAGTTAATGAAGAAATATTTGAAGAATCTATCAGAAGAGTCTGTTGGCGCATTCTCTTGCATCCCTCCTAGAGTGTTGCCCATAGAGGATATCTATGCATTTGTTTACAGTAAGATAGAGGAAATGTCACCAGTCCAGTTAAGTTTTCTATGGAAGAATGAATTGGAAGAAAACCATGATGCCCATAAAGTGTTAGTTAAGAAGAAGTTGGATGTTTGGAGGAAAGCCCCTTTGTTTGAGTTTGAAAGAAAGTATATTCAAATAGTTTTGATTAGAATTGATAATGGATCTTTGTGGATTGATGAAGCACATTTGATTACCAGAGATGCAATTAGAGATGTAATTGGTTTGTGTTCCTCCGGACCAGTTCTGAAACGAAAGGTTGTAAATGAGCAAGAAATAATTGAGGTAACTAGTGCAAATCTTGAAGGGAAAGAGATTGATTTGAGATCTATTGTGGATCTAGTTAGTAGGTATGCTGCTATGGTCATCAGTCACAAATTTTTCCTACCTAGCAATGACCTCGCAGTTTCTACTACTGTTGTACATACTATTGTTGATAGGGTTAAAAGAGGTATGGATTATGATCTATGTGAATTCTTTGAATACATATTTTGAAGAATTTAAAGGAAATCAAGAAGAGTAAGAAGAATACATTCTGGTATGACAATCTAGTTGTTTGCTTACTCTTCTAATTTTTAAGAGAATTATCGATGATAGAAAGAATAGAATGGTCAAATACAAAGCTTATTTCCCATCAAATCAGAAACTTCATAATAAATCTTGGTAATTCATATGCACAAGAGACTAATCTTGCTGCATTATTTAGAACATTTCAAATAAGGATGAACAGAAGGTCAAGGATTCCAATAAGTGTTGTTGAAAGGTACTCCAGAAATATCAATTTTCTAGTGTGTACAATTTTTTGTCACATGGAAGCAGTTGAATCAAGGTTGGTATGGATATTTGAGTTATATTATGAAGTGTTAGAGGCTGAAATTGATTATTATGCAAAAATTATTTTGGAAAGGCCTAAGAATCTCAATGTAGAAGGTACCTTTGGTAGTGCAACCGAAATAGGGAAGAAAAGAAAGAGTGCTATCAAATAAGAAGTTGCAAAAGGAAACGAGTTTGAGAGAGCACAACATGAGCATGAAAGAATAAACATTCAAGGTGATTTGGAAGAATTACAAAAGGTTATTCCCGGTGCTAATTTTGATTCATCTATTTATGTTGTGGAGAATCTCAGAAACATGATTAATTCTTTGAAGGTCTACATATCCGGAATGGAAGTGCATGCTGGAATCAGGTCTGCTGAAGAAAATCTGATAGATATTAAAGAAAAATGTGTAAATGCACATAGTCAAGTGATGAAGGAATTGGAGAGTGTACAAGTTTGTGAGGAAGAGGCACAGTAACTGCTTTATTTTTTCCTAAATTGGTTTGGCAGTACACTAAACATAAGAGATGAGATAAGGAAGAGTGAGTCCCAGATGAGCACTCAAGCAAATACATACATATTGGTAGAAGACAAAGATAATCAGAGGTGGTCCTACATTGTGTAGTTTCAGGATAAATTCTTTTCTTTGTAGGACCAAAGAACATAAGTTATTAAAAAGTTTGTGGCACTTAGAGACTTGGTTAAACTTAGACACATTCATGTTTCTAGTGCTCTTGACAGTATTGGTGAAATATCAGAGATTAATCTTAGTCCCAATAATTTAGCAGATGGTATAGAGTCCTTAACTAAGCTTGAATTATTACAAAAGAATCTTATAAGTGCAAAAGGTTCATGGGAAGAAGGAAAATCATTGTGGAAGGTCATCCTGGAGAGTCCCAAAGGTTCTTCGTCTTCAGGTTGATTCAATTTTGTGTTTTTGGTTATATTTTGATACATGTATACCGGACTCCATCCTTTGACATTGATGTCAAAAGGGGAGAGATAGAGGTTGGTAGAGGATTTTTTTTTTTAGAAAATTTTTGATAGGGGGAGTATTTAGTCATTGTATATTGAATTTTTTTTTTGACATGCATGTTTCCATCAATGCCAAAGGGGGAGATTCTTGGAATTATGGAGCCTTGCAACATGAGCATGAAGTATGGATGGTTTGTGTTGGTTGTTTTTGTGTTTTCATTGATGTCAACATGGTGACAACTATATGGGAAGTTTACTTGGTTTACTAGAAGTTGTTCTCTGTTGGTAATGTTCTTTTGTGATGAGCCAATGCGTTGGTATTTGAGTCCAAAATTCACCACAAGAATAAATATGACTCTAATCTCTTAACCATGTTATCATGTCTTATTCAAATAGCTATATCCTAGATTTTGAGAATTTTTGGTTTGTGAGCATAAAGTTATCTCTGACAAAGTTCTCTATTTTACTATTGTTCCTTGCTTGGCATATCTATGTGGGAGACTCTGCATTTGCTTAAGGTGAACATTCTTAAGTTGTGGTTTTGATGGTAGTCTCTATGATGGTAGTATGATGAGAATTTGATGTGGTCTTAGATCTAGAAGGTGTTTGCTTTGAGGATTGTATGTTGGTTTGGAGATTTTGTGGATTATGTTCTAGTCTTGGCTGACCTAATGTATGCGATTCATTATGCAGACTAGTTATGCTTTATGGATGTTAGCCAACTTGGTATAATGCACTACATGGATAAATTTTTTTAAATCATATATGGTTCTAACAAGAGTGTTTTGATTTTTTTTTTCATCTAATTAGGCCGACCTAATTGATGAATAAGATATATTTGTATATATAAGAGATGTTTTGAGGAGTGAGAAGTGTGTGTGCAAAAGTGGAAGAGAAGTGAAAGAGGATCCAAGCCTAAATGCTTTATCAGTTGGGGATCAAAGTAGATTTGTTGAGAGAATGTTGTGTGAGGTAGTAGTTCATATTTTGAGCTTCATTAGAATTGAACCCTGCACATTGAAGGTTTATTCTATCAGTTCAAATCTTTTGGTTGTGAGCCACAATCTTTGTATCTTGGTGTTTAGCCATCTTTTGTATCTGGTAAGTGAGCCTTTTAAGGACAACGAGTCCTGACAGTGAGCCCTGTAATATCTTGTATACAAATATAATATATTGTGAGTTAACCTTCACCGTGTTTTTTCCCTTTTTGGGTTTTCCACGTAAAAATCTTGGTGTTCATGTGTATGGTTGCATTGATTTGTTTCTATGTTCTCTCTTGTTGATTCAGTCAGAATTGTGATAATGGTTAGATGGATTTTATTAGAATGGTTTTATGGAATATCGATTCACCCCCCTCTCAATATTTTAGATGTTCAACACTCTACCCCATAGGTGGGGTATTACATAGCCTCATTAGTATAAGCATATTGAATAGGATTGTTGTTAGGGTTAGGTACAGGTTAGGCATGTAACTATAGTGCTCTTGGTGGATGAGATGTTGAATTTGATGCAGAGGTGGCAGCAAATTAAAATGTATTCAAACTCCCAAAAACATAGTTTTCCTCGAGAGAAACTTACTCCAACTAGCCAAACCACAAAACCTCATTTTAAGCCAATTTGAGGAGGGTTTAATGAAAATATGGGTTCCAAGACAAATCACAACATTCCAGTGCCTCAAACCTTCATAAAATGACCTTAGAAAACTCAAAACACTATCACATATATAGTTCCAATCATATTTTTTCCAAAACCTTACTTTAGTTCCTAATTTCTCATGGAAACTCATGAAAACACCCTAGGGCATCACCCTAAAACCATAAAAAATTGCATTTCCTGTCTCCCAAACCATTGGTACATGTAAAATACCATGAAAAAATTCATTCCACCGAGTTACAGGGCTGGACAGTAGGTGGAATGGCTATAACATCACTTTTACACCAATCAAACCCTCAAATTAGTTAGAAACAGGCAGTCCCAGAAAAATGAAGAGATCTCCCTCAAAACTCAATATTAGAACCTCTAACTGGATTTAAATGAAAGCTATTTCATGCCCCTACAATATTATATAAGTCTCAGAGCATATGGTGGTGGTACAGATCCGTACAATGCTTGCAAAGTTCAGGAAAATAGAAAAAACATGGGGTTTCAGACCACCCGGCAGTAAAATGAGGATATCTCACTTGATTCTCAATGAAATAACACCATTCAAATGCCAAAAGAAAGCTTATTCAATTATCTATCCATCCATTATATGCTTGGAGTGTGGAACAATACGTACAGGTCGTACAATGCTCGTGATCAGCAATTTCTTAATGGAAAACACAAAAAACAGCAAATTTCTTATTAGAAACTCATTCCAAACTTCTTCAACAGCCTCCCCTTCGAGATATTACAACAATTTATCATGCTACCACCTGAAAACTACCTCTTGGGGCGTTCAACTTCCATAACCACCCTTTAATTAGATTCTAAAATGACAATTTTGCCAATTTTTTCCCTTAATCACTATCCCATTACAATTTGATCAACTTGATTTTTGCAAATACCACCTAACTGACCTATTAAGCCCTCCAATACATTGAAAATGGTCATTGAGACCTTATTTAACATGGACTAAGACCCTACTCCCCATGTCCCTTAAAACTCATGATTTCACATGGCTTTTGCATTATGAATCAAACTAACAAATTCAACTAAATGACTCAAAATCCTTTCAAATTACATTATGACTGGTCCTTTAGACCTTATTAAGCATAAAATAACAAAAGACACACCTAGGTATCAACTTAGACTTCACAAGGTGTAGGTGCTCCTAGACCAGAATTGGATGGATTAGGAATAATGACTTGTTGTTGTGGTTGAGGAGGAAGAAAAGGCTATTGGTAATTCATATTTTGCTACTGCCACTGTTGACCTTTTTACCATTGTGGCTGCCACTAGTTTTGTTGTGCTGGCCATTGAGGATTATAACCGAAACCTTAAAAATTTTGTTGTGACCATGCATTTGGGATTTGTTGGTTCCAATTTTGCTGAGGTTGTTGCCATTGCTAAGGGTTTTTCCATTGGTTTTGGTTACTTGGCCAGGATTTGGAGTTCCAAGCAGAAAAACTATGATTTCCAATTGGAAAAGATGAAGTGAAATTCATAGGGTCTTGTGGCATACCTTGTCTTTGTTTCCATGGCCTTCTTTGAGCTATGTAAAATAGCTATCCATCCTCTCCGTCAAGTGTCTGAAAATAAGTTTCTTTATTTTTTCTTCTTTAATACTAGCCACCTTCTTGCATTTGTAGTTTGCTTTCCTTTGTGTGTAGTTGGGGTAGTATTCAATAAGAATTGCTTCAACCTCCTCTTGATATTCTTTATATGGAGAGTGTCCAAATGAGTTGCTAGGTGACTGATAATTTCCTCCTTCATGTTAGATAACAAATTACTTAACTCTATCTTTGAAACCCTAGTAGATGACTAGCCAATGGTGGATGCCCACTCTCCCCTTGGCTTCTTAGTGAAGGTCTTGGAGTAATTTCTTCAAATGGAAGTTGAGAAACATCCCCTTTCCCAATAAGATTGAGGGCATCCATACAGTCCTCATTGACTACCCTCAAAATACTAACTTGAGGGATTATTCAAATAGCTTGTTATGTGGGTTTTTGTTCAAAGAGAATTGGAATCTCTCCACATAGTCCTCTAATGGATCATCCTCCTTTTGTGACATTCTCAAAATGTCATCTCTCCTCCTATCAAGTCCTCTACAATATTCTTGGTATTTTTCCAAGAACAATGTTTTCATGGTATCCCAATCTAGATTAACATCCTTGCCTAATCCCATAAACCATCTCAAGGAAACATCTTTTAGAGTGGCAGGGAAGAGCTTAAGCCTATGAGCATTGGAGCTATAGTCATAGCTCCTACATAGGACATCAAACTCAAACAGAAATGTGTCGAGATATTTAGTCACCAAACCACAAAAGACTGGTAATGCTGAAGGAGGGATATTCTTTAGCACAATAACCCTTTCTTGGTTGGTGATTGGGAACTCAAATGTCACATATTTAGGTGGATCATCAACTGCATCACCCATGGTTCGGTATGTCCCCTCTATGGGTAGAGTAGATACTAGTAAAAAATAAGTTTATTCTTTAGTAATACCCTCACTTTGATTACTAGAGTCACCACTATCTTCTCTAGCTTGTTTACTTGTAGAGGGGATGAACCTTCCTAATGTGTCTCTCTACTTCCACATACAATAGGTAAACTTTGTATAGCAATGACTCCTACACAATGTTAGTAGAATGGTCCAATATTTTGATAAGATTAAACCTAGCAGTCCTAATGCTGAAAACAAAGTGTAAACTATAAAAGCTTGGAAAAAAAAGTCTATGAAGGTAGCACAATCCCCAAAAATGGTGCCAAAAATGTAGAGTCCATTCTAATGCCTAATAAAATTGGTGGAAATCACTCAATTCAAGGGAAAACTTAGTTGAACAGTCCACTTGACATTGAAAATATTTTCATTAGACTATCAACTGGGGCTAGTAGGCTTGAGATGGTACTAGAACTGTATGTGATTTGAAAGACCTGAGGTTACCTAAATTATCCTAGTAAAGGTATCATACTTGTTGGAAAAACATAAAAATGCATAACAGTGAAAGAAGTAAAGTTGGTGCTTTGGCTATGGGTACCTACAACATAGTCTATGACTGAACTATTGTTAACAGATTAATTGTTGAAACTAACTGAAAACTAATAACTGAACATGTTTTACACTCTAGAGTACTAAAAGTTAAATGAATGTAATCATGAACAATAATTATAGATAACTCGATATGGGAATCCATCTTAACTGCTTATGCAATTATGAATCAACTATGTAGCATAAGCTAAAAAAAACTATAAATGTAGTGAAGGGCAATACCTAAGTGGCCCTTGCTTAGTTTTAATCAACTCCCTATTCTAAAGACTCAACCATCGGCTATATACATACATGGGGGAGTTTATTCAAAACAAAACTCTAAATAGAAATCATTAATCACAACTCTCCTAGATATCATCGTGTAAATAAGAGTTAGCTATCCTAACTGCAATTGAAAAGAAATAAGAATCCAAATAGGATTAAAACTCTACAATAATAGAACTAGAATGTGGAATATAAGATTAGTTATGCCAGAATCCTAATGATAATAGGGTTCTCCTTCCTCAATGCCTTTATTTTTTGTCATAATGATGCACGATTGTCTCCATCAAGTGTCTCCATATTGTAGTTATTGCATTCAATGTATTCAAGAACATCACTTGTTTCGCTATCCTAGAGTTCCTTTGGTTGTGGGTTGCATTTTGCAGTTGTTGCAGGTTATAGTTTCTTCTCACGCTGCAAGGGGTTAGTTCATAAAACACATACACAATATTAACTACCATGATTAAACAAAAATATCAATTTTAATTCATACATATTCACATATAAATCATGCAACATCATCATATCATAACTACATTTCCATATGCTTTAACCAAGTTCAAGGTCTGGATAATAGACATAAAGATAGCATACTATAGGAATAATTGTCTTAGGAATATCTTATAAGCAACATAAAGATAACAAAAAACTACTAACAAATGGGTTCATCAATGATCAGGATCAAGAAGACAATAATCTGCATAACTGCCCCCAATGACACTACTCAAATCAGATGGAAAACAAACGAAAAACATTTGGAACTTGAAGATACAGATGATGCAGGTACCAAAAGTTTGTAGAACATTGATCAAATGAAAATGGAATGTCACCTCCAAAAATAGGAATGCAAGAGTGTCCATATGGTAAATGATACATCTCATCAAAATGCATGGGTAACCAACCACTGCATCCACCTAGTACATAGGTGTAATGGCGTGAATTTTCACCCCTTGAAAATTCCATGTTTATGCTACCTCCTACCTTAGAGAATTAAATTTGATAATACAATTCATATTTCTACCACCTTCCCCTGCCCACTTGGTAGCTGTTTTACGTGTTGGTGGGGGATATTCTATTAAGGATGCTATCATGACATGCGAATGTCTACGACACATTATCATCCTGACAAGATTCTCACCTCTAGAATTCATTGAGGCATTACACTCCTCCATTGGATGTGAAGTGTAATGTCTCTTTCCCTTCGAACTGACTTTGAACAACTCCTTTGCCTCTATTTTTGCTTTTAAATGGCTATCTTCTCCATTCAAATCATCTTCTTCACATTCTTCTGGATCATCTTCACACTTTTGGAAACTCTCTTCACTCTCTTCACTCACTTTTAGCTCCTTCAAGCTCTACCACCTCCATTGAAGTTACAAGTTGATACTTTGTGGGTTTTCTCTCTTCATTGTTGCAGCAATGTTGGTCTTTGAAAGCTTGCGAGATCACTCCTTCTGCCATTTTCCTTGAGCACACATGGTTGAAGGTTCTCCTAGAGGTGAAGATCTTGAAGCTAATCAACTCATGGGTAGGAAGGTGCACTTTTCTCACCTTGCTTTGTCATTTCGTAGTTAAATTTAGTCTTAGTTCACTTATCGATATTCTATTGTTTTGTTGCTTTTTGTTTCTGTTATTCCATCAAACTGCATTTGTTAGGTTTAGTAGGTTTTCCTTACTTTTTTTACTGTACTTTACACTTGTTGTTCGTACAAATTCCAATGCACCACCGAGACGCCAACATGTTGTGGTGTCATCCGTGTCCCACGCTATAGTCATCTGGCAGTGAGTTGTCTAAGTCACAGTTCAAACTTTGGAAACTTGCTCACCCGACTTCCTAAAATATTTGGGCTTGTAAAAGGAAAACAACAACTTGGTTTCTCTTCCTTTGAGCCTTTAAAATTTAAACTCTCCCAAAAAAATATGTTAGCCTAAGGTAGATTAGGGCAGCCTATTATTCTAGACCCTCTCGTGACCTGAGGTCTTGAGTAGTTGTTCCCCCTCCTCTACATTTAGGTGAAATTGACATGAATAACATAGTATATGTTTCCTTGTGTGGGTACTCCTCCTCCCATACTTTTTGTGGGTTGTAGACTTGAGGGTTGTGAAACTTTATGGGCTTTAAAACTCAATCTACAACTTCTAGGTATGTTGTGTGAAGGATTTGCGACACTGACACCTAGGAATGGATTTCTCGAAGGTCATTGTTAGTTTCACTTCGCAAGAGATGGTCTTAAGGGAAAAGATGAGTTTCTTTGATGAAACCACTCATGCCGCTACCCCTCCTGTCTCTCCTATAGCCCTTCCTTTGAATGACGATGATGCTCTCGCTATTCTTGTAAAGCATCTCATGACTCTAGATAGGAGGCTATTGCATCTCATAAATCATTTGGGGAAAGAACATAACACAAATAGGGCTGCTAAGATTGTCAATGAGATGAGATACATGCTAGAAAAAGATATAATGGGCTTGGAGCTCCTCTGAAGCATCACCAACATAGTCAAAGCATATGTCCATTGATACAACCCTGGATTAGGTGTTACCCAAGGTTTTGGGCCTGAAACCTCTAGAAGATAGGTAAAAGTTTTGATGCATGTTACCTCAGTGTACATGGTCGAATCAGGCCCTTTTGTCAACATCACCTCTACACAAGGATCCTCTGACCGTCAAAGTAAATAGAATCCATCTTGATTTCAATGTTATTCCTTTTTATCATGGGGGCCATGCTGGTTTTGGTGGTGGAAGCCTTGGTGCATGGGGGCGGTGGTTCTAGTGGTGGTTCCACTAGTCCTATTTCGTCATCTGACTTTGTTCTAAATGCTCTACTACAAAATATGGGTCAGATGCAAAATAAACTAGCTAACCTCTCTCAATCCACCTCCCAACCAATCTTTCAACCTTTCTTTTTTCATAGTCCTCTTTTGATAGTGATTCTAAATATTCCCTTTCCCTAGAGAATGAAGATTCCTAAATTTGAGAAATATGGTGGTAACGGAGACCCACTGATACATGTGTTGGCATTCAACACGATGTGTACAAGATTTTTTCAACATAATACCTTGATGGAAAAAATATTTCCTAGATCTCTCAAGGATACAACACTAGAGTGGTACTATTCCTTTCTTGACAAATCCATATTCTTGTTTGATTAGCTGGTGAATCAGTTTCTTTGATGTAATTCCAGGTGAACAGGGTCAAAGATGGCCTTTTCAGATCTCATTTGATGTAAGCAGGGAGAGCATGAGAAGATAACTCACTTCAATACTCGATATTAAGTGTTATTTTCATATATCTCTTACCCTCTACCCAATTCAAATGTGTAGAAGGTCTTCATCGCCAACCTGGAGAGGTCATGGTAGGAGAAGTTCACCTTGATGAAGTTCCCTTCTTTCACGCACCTGTGTGTGGCCCTGTGGGAATACCAACAAATGATTCCCTATTTTGGTGGATCTTCCTCGCATTCATGTCCTGAGGGGAGATCCGTTGTGTCGATCTCTAGTAAGGGTAAATCTGTTGCAAATGTAGTTACCACATCTAGTGACAAAGGGCTCAAACATAACAGACAATTCACAAAGTTTTCTGAATCTTATTCATCTATCTTGAAAATTTTGTTGAAGGATAAGATAATAACTTTACTTGATCCTCGACCCCTTACTGATCCTAACCCCATTGGTATGAAGAAAATACATTCTACCAATACCATCAGATTAACAGACATGATACCGAGTGGTGTATGCACCTACATCATGAGATATAGGATTGCATCAATGATGGTACTATCTACCTCGAAGGGAAAAAGAATAATGCAAATAAATCCATCTCCTATGACATGAGACATAAAAGAACGTGACCTAAGAAAGCTTAAGTAATTAGAGGAAAGGGGACCTAATAATTAAATAAATAAATAATTAGGAAATACCTTTTACTCTAACAGTAGCAAGATGACACTCTCACATTTTTTATTCTTTATGTTGATGACTTGTTTATCACAGGGAATCACTCATCCACTATCAAAGTAGTGAAAACTACTTTGCATATTAATAGATTTTTGATGTTAGACTTGGGGTTTTTGTATTACTTCTTGGGGATTGAGATCACTCAGCCACCCTTTAGTACCTTCCTTGTAGAACCCAAGTATGCTCTTGATATGTTCTCTAGATTTTTCATGTCTAATAAGCTTGCATTTACTCCATTTCTATTAGGGGTTAAACTTGAGGCTAACTTTTCTTCACCTTTGGTTTATGGCACTTTATACCAACAAATTTTTGGGAGTCTCATCTATTTAACTCATAATACTTGACATTTTATATGTTGTGGTTATGGTCTCTCAATTCATGTAGGATCCACATGAGTTGCATTGGAAATCAATTAAGAAGATTCTCCACTGCATTCAAGGTACTCATAGTCATAGGATTCAATATGCAACAACTATGAATATTGACTTGGTAGATATATAGATTCAAATTGGGCAGAGGATTCTCAAGATCACAACTCTACTTCAAGGAATTTATTTCACTTGATTCTAATCCTATTTGTTAGTCGATAAAGAAGTAATATATAATCACTCTATCATTTACAAAGGCTGAGTATCGAGGGGAAGTTAATGCCACTAGTGAGGATATTTAGATTCAAAACATTCTCATTGAGTTCAATATTCTATTAAAAAATATTGTAGTATTTTTTTGTGATATTCAAAGTTTCATACAAATATCAAGGAATATAGTCCATCAATAGAAAATTAAACACATTAAGATTCATAAGCACTACATCTGATATCTGATTGAAGAAAAAGTTTTGATCTTAAGTATTGTCCTACATCAGAGTAGATCACATACATCTTCACCAAAACCTTCACTGAGAGAAAGTTTCTTCATCTACAAGCTTTGTTAGGGGTGTAATAGGTTTTTACATCAAGTAGGTTCTTAGTCCTTCATTTTATCTCTCTATTTCAATAGAGGATATTCCTCTTATGGGTTATTCTTATTTTGGAGGGGATATCCCTCATGTTTACAAAATCTCCGGTTTCACAAATATTCACATGTATTTTGTATGAAGATAAAAAGGTTTACTCACAACACTATTACGGTCACAAAACCATAACTATTGATGGATGAATCAATGAATGCACACTATACGACCTCTAAATGAGTGATTTTGTTTCTACAAAAAATTATAAAGGTTGGACAATAATATGAGGGACAAAAATATTGTCCATAGAAAAAGATCAAAAACCCAAAAGTAACTCACAATGTGACAAAGTAATGGAGAAAGGAAAAAATCATTTTTATTGCAAATCTAGGTTAAAAATATTACATTTATTGTTACCAAATTTCTATTAAAAATAAAACATCATATAATTAGATCTCCTAAAAATTCCCTTTACCAAGCATATCTTTTGCAAATATATCATACTTGAGATAATCTAGGAACTTGTTGATGGAAATAAATGTCTTAGTTGTCTCCACTATGCTAGGTCAAACCTCTTGGGAACTGAAGGAATTATTTCTTACTTTGTCTCCTTCAAATTATTCAACAAACTCTCCAACAAGGCATTAAAGATGATATTGGTTGACTCCTTCGACTCAAAGATATGTAGATGCTCCTTGGAAGACTCAAAATTGTTTCCACCTCCTACATGAGTAAATAATTGTGACATGCTACTAAATTGCCCGTGTTGGTCATTATCCTCTCATACCGCTCTTGTACACAAATAGGGCATGTTACCATCTCTTCCTCAATTTTTTTATCTCCTAGAAGGCACAAGAGGAAGTTTTAGACACCTTTCAAGATTTGATGACAGTATTAACTAGCATCAAACATCACATGATGAATTTGTGTAGATTCCTTTGTGGCATTTGATGTCATTTTCTTCATAGTGCATATTTATCTTAAACTATTCCATACTGTCATCCATCCAAACTATCTACAACATGATTTCAACATTGTGATAGGGTTTTTAGACACCTTAATAAACTTCATACCTAGATCCTTTAACTATTTAATCAAACTTGTCATCAAGCACTACCCTTAAAATCTTATCAAGCATTGGTAGGTTCCATAACATTTGATTAAGGTCTTCTTCAATATTATCCATGTTGCATGACCTTGCAAAGATATCATCATTGGGTTTAGGTTTTTTAGACCTCACAACCTCTGCTATTGAATGATCATGATGAATACTTCTAGGTAATTCTTCGTGAAGACTTGTCACATAGTCCCTATAATTTTCTGCAACTATATAGGGTTTTCACATCTCTAGATATTTGAATCCTTCCAAAGTTTCATGACTTTGTTTCCTTTGATCAATTCATTACATACTAGTTATGTTTGGTTAGGTTCTAGGGTCTCTAAGCACCTAAAACAATGTCCCCAAAAACTTGTAGCTCGTATATATAAACTCTTTATAAGTGTCTTAATGGGTATAATTAAAGTTTAAGCAAACCCCTTATATACTCAATTGATATTTCCAATGACAATATAAATCTATCATTGCTTCCTTGACAGTGTTGTCTATTCCTTCATTGTTAAATTTTGCTTAGATTTATCCTCTGTAGTGTCCACAAATCCACTACATAGTTGTGAAGTGGATGTTTGGAATTTGTTTTATTTCTATTTTTCAGTATCACTATCCTCAGAAAGTAGGTTGTGGGAAGCTACCTCTTGTTATCTTATTCATTCAAACTATGCCTTTTCCATTACTAGTCAGGACAAATTTTCTTTGTTTCTAAGGAATGTTTTTTCTTTTGGTAAGAAATAGAATCTTTGGTAGCTTGAGTGATGTCCTCACCAAGTCATCAAGATCATCATTGTCTATTCTAGAAAAAACCTTGGTAGTAGATTTATATAGTAGGTTTTCACATCCTTTTCATTATAATCACCATTATTTTCTAGTAAAGAGCCTTCTTTTGATCCCAATTGTTTTTTCCCAAGCCTCATCTCCATTTAAGAAAATGATTGAGTCATCATCTATTTGAATTTTATTAAGATTACTAATCAAAGACAACTTCAATCTTCCTTTTCAATTTATTACTATAATTTCCATACACTCTTACCAAAAAATATTGTGATCCTCCCATTTAATCGAATTTCATTACAACCTTTTATCAATGAAAATTACCCAACCTCAAGATCTAAATCTTGTGAAAATAACTGTATTATGATTTAAAAATCCATTAAATCAATATCCTAGATTGCAAACACTGTTCAAATTTATCCCCTTTAAGAATTTTCTATAGAAGACTTTCTACTATCAAATTGTGGTAGAAAAGATGACAGATATGAAATTTCAAGATTTAAAAACTAGTTCCAATAAAAAAACCAAGGCATGGTAACCATACTCCATGTTTGATATGCACATGATATGATTGGAAATTTTGACTAACTAGAATATTAACTTAATTGAAGTGCTCAAAGTTCTTTTGAAAATCAAAGATAATAATCCTCAAATCTCATAGACTATGCATTATCTCCATCAATCCCTTCTTTCACCATTCCTTTCCTCCTAGGGTTCATACAAAATTTGTCTAGGGTTTTACAAGATTTAGGGTTTAACATAACTTTATATCTTTTTATTGTTCGTATTCTTTAATATTCATAAAGAAAGGATCAACTACTCAAACCTTTGATAAGAGTGAAATTTATCAAGATAAATTTATTCACTGTTTAACATGGATTTTACCCTTTCAAATCTGTTTCCATTGTTTTATGACTCCCCATCATCCCTCAAAACCCAAAATTTTATGATGTGATAGGGACAAAGAAAGACAGAAACCTAGAAAGAGATATGGTTATTTCTTTACCAATAGTAATGCTTGAACATAAGCATTTCACATTTATTTAGCTCTTTGGAGGCATCAATGGTCTCATACATTGTTCATTGATCTTAATAATTTTTACAAGAGAATTCAAACCATAGTAGACCTTAGACAACATGACTTTGTTCACTAGCATTAGTTTGTATGTATCTCTCAAATACTCACAAAACTTGATAGAGTTTTGATAGAAACCCTTGAGGTGTTTGAAACTCATCCATAAGACTAAATTCTTCTATATCACTATAGAGTACATCACATGTAAAAATTTCATTCTTGAAGATGTTTGAACACATGGGATAAATGTACGTGGGCTCTAAAAACTCTCCTTCTATCTTCAATGTTCCATGCAATTTTTCTTTCCTCCTTCAACATGTCATGCATGGAGATAACATATTATCTTCATGCATTAATTGTGCTATTTGACCTATTTATAATACCAATTACCTAACCCTAAACCACTAACCAATTTATCAACTCAAACTTAACAAGAGCCGAGTCTTTCAAATGGAGTTTCCCTCCTCTTTGTTGAACATGAGCGTTTGGTAACTTTAAGGTTTATTTGAAACTTTATGACAAGTTATTTTCCAAAAAACAAAGGAAGACACTTATCATCCTTTTTAACATGATAGCACATTAGGCCTTATCTCAAGATCCCAAAAATAATTATAATCTTGACCAATGCTTTGAAAAGAACTAAAGGATAACCAATAATCAACCAAAGATCTCTTTATGAATAACTGAACCTATTAGGACTCAATTTATCAACAAGACCATGTGAGAATATTATCATATTTCTTTTCCTTTATGTATGCACTCAACATAAGATGATTATCTTTATGCACCTATAACTAGATCTATATATCTAAACATGAGAATGGTAGTGATAAGATATGCGCCTCCTTGAAAATTGGTTGTATCCATATGATATAAAGAATTGTTGGAAAAGGAAAAGAAAAGAATATATAAAAAGAAAATGTAATCTAAGCATGTGATTGTATAAGAATTTATTAAAATGAATATAAATAATGAATCATGTAAGCACATGGGTTACAAATGATACTTATAAATAATAATATATCAATATAATGGCATTATGCCTTGATAAAGGTGAATTTTATATTTTTGAATAGAAAAATATGTCCATGATGGTGCAATATATAAATAGGAAGCTTGATTTATTATGAATGGGAAGGAATGATTACCCCTTAATGTGATTAAGAGGGTAGCACTTAGCACAATACTCACGTGTGATAAAGAGGAAGTATTTGGCACAATACTATTAAATATGATAAATAGGGAAGCAATTTTGAAATCAATCCAAATGGAACAAAGAGGGAATAAATTAGCACAATGCTTCTAAATGTAATAAAGAGGGAAGCACTTAGCACAATACTCATAAATGTGATAAAGAGGAAAGCGTGAGTGCAATGCCATGAATGCAATGAAGAGAGAAGCATTAATCTCAATACTCTTGAATGTGATAAAGAGGGAAGTTCTTAGAGTAATATTATCAATTGAAATCAAATGGCTAAAGTTAGTGCAAAAATTAAAACACAATCATGCAAGCTTTTATTTAATAAGAGGTCCCTTATGAGCAAGTAACAAGGCACAAATATGTGTAAATATATGACAATCATAGCTCAAATATATAGACTGGGAATGAATAATACCACATAATATAACTTGATGAAAGATATGTTGACAAAGAAATGATGGGTCAAATACAAAGGGGATACATTATGCATCCCAATGTTACTCATAAGATTTACCAATAAAAGATCACAATCAAAATTTAATAATTAATTAAGTTTGAATTAAATGGTTTGATAAGAAATATATGATAATTGATAATATGAATCATGTTAATAGATAATATTGAAAGTACATTTGTGTAAATACAATGTGATTGTGAAGACATGTGTGAAATTGTATCTCTATCTATCAAGAATATGTCTCACGCTCTAAGAAGGATAAAATAATAAATATGTGTGGTAATGACATGAATAAGAAAATGATTATATATTGGCACATATGGTTCAAAGACATGTTAATGTGTGTAGATAGGTGTCAAATATGAATGTGGTCCTTGAAACCATTGGGAATTAAGGTGTCTCAACCTTGGTAATTCCTAAGTTTATTTATTTATTATTATTTTATATTTTTATGTATATGTTTCGTTATATTATTAAATATTTATGCTCCATCTAAAAAGGCATGAGATTTTGAGTTGGCACTTTTGCCACATGTTAGTGACTTGAAAAATAAGTTATTAGCTGTCAAAAGAAGCTCATTTAGTGGTATAATATGGAGAGCCTATTTTTAAGGATGTTGTGACATATTCTATGATAATTGTTAAGAGATAAAAATAGGGGAGATCATTTTGGATGTGAGAATCATGTTGGATGAATTATTTATGATAAT
The DNA here is from genome assembly GCA_007258455.2 of Sequoia sempervirens. Classification (NCBI taxonomy): domain Eukaryota; kingdom Viridiplantae; phylum Streptophyta; class Pinopsida; order Cupressales; family Cupressaceae; genus Sequoia; species Sequoia sempervirens. The sequence continues at coordinate 672,124 of VDFB02045023.1, forward strand.
TATGACGAGTTGAGAGTCACATATTATTCTAGAGATTCCACATGTGTGAGGGGCATGATAATTTGTACCTCCATTTTTTGGAGCTATTTTTGGGTTTATATGGTTATTTTTGGCACATAGTTTTGGCCCATAGTTTTAGTTTTTGGTTTGCAATACTATTTGTGGTATATTATTTTGTATTTTTCTATTTATTGATGTTGTGGGATTGTTTGTATGATAATTTTTGAAGGTAATAGGTGTTGTCAGATTAAATGTAAAATTGAATGAAGTTTAATGTATTGTAATCTCTTTATGGATAATACAAATGTGTCCTCTTTTCTAGTAGAGTTTTTTTATCCAAAAGGGTTTTCTCTATGCAAATCTAGGTGTTAGGTGTATGGATCTTGATTTTTATCGATTTTATTTGTTGTTAGTTCATATTAGTTTAAATATCCATTGATTATTCTATAGGATAATTTTTAGATTTGCAAGTTTATTTCAGATTTCCATAGTATAGTAGTTTCCTTCATTTCTGAAAAAACAATTCATATGTCAAAATGTGTCATTTATACAAGAAAAAAGTACCAAGAATGAAAAATGATCTCATATAGTGTGTGCAACCAAGTGCCAATGCATGTCATCATCAATATTATTTTATTTTTCTATGTGTTTAAGGTTCATATGTATATATGTGTATGCAAAAAGAACTCCATAATTAGTTTCACATGTAATAAAAATTAAGAAGCCTCATTAGGATTATAATTAGTTTCAATGTTTTCTAGTATCTCTTGGTAAAATAAATCATTTATATCCGTGTTTGTTATTTCCAAGTCCAATATCTTTATATCCAATATTTTTCGTAAGAGTATATCCAAGACCATAAATTTATTGAAAGGATGGCTTAGGAGGAAGTGATGAAAATTAGAAGGAATGACTCTCAAAGCATGCAACAATGGACACTTAAGAAGGATATTAAAATTTAATTTTATATTACATGGAATGATGTATCTAGCTTGCATGGACCAACTTTAATTGAAGGAGTAATAGTATCCAAAATATCTTTACGTATATTATCAAATCCTCTAATATAGTAAGATTTGATGTTTGTATATTTAACATGTCTACTTATAATTACTTTAAACAATCCTAGTGCATAAGTTAAGGCTAGATCCATAAACTAAATATCATTTAATGATTTCTTCATGACATTTTGTCATTATGTGAAAAGGTAATGCTTCCTTAAGTATATCTTAGGTGAAACTTCTTTATTCTTAAATGTTATGACATGACTATTCATGTGGCCAATAGATTCTATCAAAGATGTAACTAACTATAGATTAGTATTGTTTGTAACTTGTATTTTCTCTAAGGACTTTTACATAATCTTCCTCTAAAAATCTATACAAACATTAGGTCTTATAGAGATATTTTATCTCAAGTATTTTGCACCTATTAAATAATGGAATACCCTTTTATTTTAAACGTGGGTTAAGGCATATGAGGAAAATTAAGTGCATTAGTAGACAAGATAGGTAGCAATAGGTTAACATATTATCCTCCTACTAATCTTTGATGAGATTTCCCCATATAAATAATCATGTGAAGTGGGGGCAACATGATAGGTAAGTATAGGAGAGGCATAAGACAAATTTATAGATGATAAATGAGGATTAAAAAATAGACTACGAGGGGCTATTTCTAAGTCCCTACCATCCTCATGTGAATAAGGTATAGAAAATATGCAATAAAGAAATTGACCAAACTAGGAAAAAAATAGAGCAATATAGATGAATCAAACCATTATAAGCTCTACCACTTAGGTACAATCTAAACTCGCTAATCAATAAAAATATCATCATATATGTACATATAATTATTGAGAATGATTCCATATGTAAGGATGCATTACTAGACCCATCATAATCATCATGTAAAAATCATTTGATAAGTACTATAGCGTCATCATGTAATATAAAATAAACATTGAATTTTTAAAGGAGTCTAGATGAGAAAGTAATGAATGATGATCAATGCATAAACGGTCATCATGTCAAAGATAAGAATCTATATCTATTCAACATGAGATGGATAAGATGAATCATGTATGGGAGGAGATAAGTTATCTAAAGAGAATGAACCTATGGATGTAAGATCATCATGACATGTGGAATAAATATCATCATGAGATGTGACAATGTCATATGTAGGTGAAGATAGTAAAACTATATCTTCTATGCCTAGCTAATAAGATGTATCACAAGGTAGGTCATTACTAGGCATGCATACATCACTATCAAAATCCAATTACGAGAAATAGATGCATGAATAGATGATATAAGTGTATTTACGAAGCATGAATGAGTGTTAATCAAGTCCATGAAGAAAGGAAAAAAGAGACATGAGAAAAAAATCTATAGAAAGTACATCCTTATCCTTATAAAAAATGTGTCTCAATTATAGCTAGGATAAAGAGATGTATAATCAAAGATTAAAAAAAATATCAAATTATTAAATGTATGCATGTATCAACCAAGGAACAAAACCTAAGAGGTGCTATGATGATAAAATAATATAGAATAAAAGATAAATCACTATGTATACCCAAACCCTAATCAAAAGATATAAGCATATAAAAATCAAACCCTTGAAGAATCGAAAAGTAGATGAATAAATAGAATTATATCAAATCTAAAAAATATTGATTAGAAACCCTATAAGAATGATAAGTTATTAGGATCAAGCGAGTTCACCAAAATGTAAAAGAAAATAAATTTTCCTTAAGCTTAGTATTGGTTAATTCAATAAAATGCATACACATAAGCATAATTAGCCTAGTTAGATTAATAATGATAGTGAGATATTGATATTTTGAATTGTAATTGTAAAAATGGGAATGAAAATATAGAAACAATTGTACTTAGCTCAATAACTAATGAATGCACAAAGATTAAGGATGACCTAAATTTGATAAGCCTTGGGATCAAGAATAATTGATGATAGGCTAGTAATCGTTAAGGAATCAAACATTTTTTTGTTAATTTTATGTAAGGATGAGTTTGACAATTGGGACTCATTTTCTAATGCAAACTTGTCTTGCACCTATGAGTCCATATTGTGTATTTTACAGAGCTTGTTCATCACTTTGCCTAATCAATCTTTCCTTTTTCTTTGTCTTTTAATATCTTTGCGGGGTTGTTGATATGCCACAAGGGGACATGTTCTCCTAGGTGAACCCTCAAAAATATCTATGAATAATTAAAGAAACAATATTTAGTCATACAAATGCTCCTACAAATGCTTGTTTAAAACTAGATTCTTTTTAGTGCACCACTTGAAGCATTTAATGTGAATGATATGCAAATATTACTTAAGACTAGGCTCAAATGATTAGAATAAATGCATTGAATGCCTTTAAATACAAGGGCATATCAAACCACACAAACTTGTATTTACTCGGACCGAGGCAAGAAGAGTGAAGGCAAGAAGTTGGTCAAATTTGAATTTAGGTTTTTAAATTAGTTCAAGATGAGGTCATGACTATGAGGACAACCCCATAGTTGCAACCTAGTCCCAAGGTTAAACAATGCTAAATCTCGATGGGTAATGTATGTGTGGAAATGAGTGCAAAGTGGGTGAGGTGAATGTATAAGGATGTGTGAACTTGTGAATGAAGATGAGTGGTAGGTGCATATGAACATGTGACACAAGGTAAGTGGATAACATAGAGCAATGAAGCTAACTTTACACAAAACTAGGGGAGAGGACCCAGTAGTTGTGCACCCTAACTTCGCGCTTCTCAAAATCCTACATGGAAATTTCAAATCACTTCCAATTTTTTACAAAAGCTTACTTGGAAAGTCCCCTACTTATAACTAAGGTTTCATGGCCACATCATCAAATATGATGCCACATTAGCATACTTTTTGTCAAGGTGTCCAAAAAGGCCCAAAAAAAGGTGAGACCAATACTTGTGCATTCACAGCGTGTTTTATTGAGCGCTGATGTGGAATCACATTGGTCCAATATTGATAAAAATATTGGGCATTATATAAACAACTACTATCACAACTATTGAAACATGGAACCTGGGTCCTCTCCCCTATTCTATTTAACAATATCTTTATTTATCATATCAATCTCCTCAAAATAGACATAAAACTAAATAAAAAGTGAGAGGAATATGCCAATTTCACTATTACAATAATATAAAAAAAAAAAATTTAAAACATAATTAAAAATGATTTAATTTATTTTTATAGATAAATAACTTTATATTTTTAAAAACATTTTATAAACCAATCATTTCCACAATTGTACGTCAGACAGCTCTTTCAATTTTAAAATAAATAAATAAAAATAAACAAATAAAAGTGCAGCATCATTCTTGACAACGACAACTTTAAATAACATGGTATTAAATGCCACATGTTTTCGTATGATTTGCAAGTGAATTAAATAAGAGTGTAATGAAATTCGTGGACTCTTACAATATTTAAAAGAACAAAACCAAATTATATTCGGAAATATACCTTAGTATTTAAAAGATACTCCTTTGGAGGCGTGTGGTAAAGGTCTTCTAGGGGCAGGCATTTCCTAGGTTCCATCTCATTGTGAGGCAGACTTGGCCTCAAATATCTCATTTTAATATTGTGGTATTTGTATAATGTATGTTAATTTAAAAAAATTAAGTACCTTATTTGATAATGACTAATTTCATAATCATATTTTTTTATAAAATATATTTTCATTTCATAAAAGTTGGTAAGAGTAAGCATGAAGGAAGATGTTTACACATTTGGTTTAACAATAATTGCATTTTATTATAAGTTTTTATTATCTTATATTTATTATTAGCATCAAAAATTATAATTTAATTGTGATGGTGAAATTTGCATCTATGTTAATTTCTATTTAATTTTTATGTTTTGAGAGGATGACTTAACATATCTACTCTTAAATGAAGTTAGACTCATTCCTTCATATCTTAATCATTACATTACATGCATTCTTACACACTTATCTTGCATCTTACTCATACTACACATTTTGACATATTATCCAAATTACGCATTTATTACACATGTGCATGCACTCATCTCCATACATTTTTTATTTACCTTGATTTTACTATTCTCATGTCCCAGACCATTTTCATGGATGCAAGATTGATCTACACCCATGGATCTAACCTTTGAAATTTTAAAATTCACATTCGAGTTTGGTCAACTCCTACCAATTCCTTTCCTACCTGCACCTAGCTAAACACATGTTTGGGTGATATATTACTACATACTTGAATTTAAAATGATTCAATTGCATTCATTTATCACCATCAAACATCAGTTAATCATTTCAATATCATTTCTCATTCATAAGAGGAGCATAAATGAATCAAAATCTGCATAATCATTGTAGAAGCATATGTATGTTTCAATATTGTTGTCCTTAACCATTCACATGACCGTAAACTGAGTGTTTTTTAGGGGTTGACCCAAAATAACATCTACCTAAGTGACTCATTAGCCCTCTAAAGATATTTTTAAATATCACCAATCTTGGTAGTAGAGAAGAATATAACAAATGAAGTAATCTAAGAAGCAAAAGCACACACATAGCAAGATCATTTATGTGGCCACATGAAAACTCCATGCCTATAGAAATGACCCAAAATTGTGACTCAACCCACCACAAAGGTGACAAAATATTCTAACTTTAAGGTGAAACAGGGACAAAGAGGACCAACTTACAATATTTGGATATGTGGAATTACATGTTTACAATAAATTCACGCATCAACATTGTAAATAGATCCAAGTGTCTTTATCTATCACATTCAATTTCCTATCTTGACATTCAATTGTTCACTTATCACCCTTGCAATTGCCAATTATTAATCTAGGTTCATTTATGTTTAAATGAGCACGTAGTTTATTGAATTAGCCTTCAATTAAGTTTAAGGATGTTTTTATTTTCCTTTACATTTTTCTAAACTCGTCTAATTCTACACAACCTAGTTCTCCCCTTAGGGTTTTCTCCTCAATATCAAGTTTTCAAATATATCATTTTTAATTTTTATATCTTATTCTTAGACTTGATCTTATGTTTATCCTTGTGCCTTATTGATACATTCTCATTCTAGGGTTTGGTATTCTTATTTAATGCACCCTACCCACCCTCATTTTGGCTCTAGGGTTTACATCTTACACTTGTTTTATATATAATTAGGGATTTATTTTCTTGCATACAATGGATCTTATATGACTTGTATACCATCTACTCACATTTATTACTCGTTCTTTCCATAATCTTTTGGATATCCACCCTTGGAGTGATTTTCATTTTTATATCTTTAGCTATGGTTCCTTTTAGGTCTTGCTCCTTAGTTGATATGCATTCTTACATTTTAAATTTTGATTGGTTCTTATATTTTATTAAATACAATACCTTTATCCTTTATATTCTTGTGACACATGTTATACTAAGGATATGAATTGTGTCTTCTATGGAGTTCTTATTTTATTATATCTCTTTTTTTTTCCTTCATGGAGTATAATATGTGCATTTATGCCTATTAGATACACTCATTCTATTTATCCATGAGCATAATGATGATCATATGGATTATGCTAGTGATGAGAATACATATTTAGGATATACATTGTAACACAACTTGTAGGATGGATATAGATGATATATTCTCACCTCCACCTATGCATGACATGGTTGCACCTTTTAATGATAAATATTTTATATCATGTATGATATTCCTATCTCCATATACTTATGTGCTTTGAATGCATTACCTTATTTTATACATGATGATGCATAATATGATGATTTTTTTTTTTGTATCTCTTGTTGAACCTTTCAACACTTATGATATAGATATGTGTCATACCTTCACATACATATGATGATGTTGCATCTTCACCCAATCCTAGTAATATGATTGTTGATTTTAGATTACTTATCTTGGATTATTATCCTACTGATATGCTTTATGATGGCTATACTTCTTTCACCATTGATATGCATAGACATGATACACCTTGTTCAACTTCACATGTGTTCATTACCCACTATGTAGCTCATAATAATCTCTCTTTTCTATCTTGTGGCTCATGGCCTACTAATGATATGTTTAGTGATGTCCATAGTGATACATCTTTATTTTCTTATGATGTGGATAATGATTCTTTGTTTCAAAATAATGTAGTTTATGATGAATATTCTCTTAATACATCTATGAGAGATTCATTTATTGGAATTAAAGATGCAAAGTTGCATGTTATATCATCATTATCTTAACATTATTATTCTATAGATAATGATTGTACTTTGGTACATTAATTTTTTGATTATCTGATTGATAGATCCAAACAATGGTTTACTTCATTTCATATCTTTTTGTGTCATTTTATAGATCACTTTATTGATATCCCTAGGTCATGTTTTACTTGTGATTTTCATTATTTTAGTCGATTATCCTTTGTGGGTTCCATATACATTTTATGCATCATGATGATATATAACTTTTGATAGAGACCCTCCTTTGAATCCATTCATGCTTTCACATGACACATCTTTTAGTGCTTGTGGATTAATTCCTCCTACATTCTATCTTGCACATGATTTAGACAAACCTAAAGATGAAGAAAAATATGAGGAACTTTTACAATTTCTGTCTAGTATATGTGAGGATAATGTACCTTTATTTCATTATACATAATTCACATCCCCCAACACAATTACACATGATATGCATGCATATATGAATATTGAACATATTGAGCATGGTATTTCACATTATGTAAATGTCCTCACCACTGGGATTGATAATATAGAATATTATGTTAATACTTATGCACAAATAATTCATCCCCAAGATGACCCTACCAAAATGTTTCACAATCCTTTCACATATGACATTTTGAATTATCCTTCACCAAATAGATTTGTTGCATCTTGTTTTAAAACTTATGGTGGTAGATGTGATTTATTATGTCAAGTAAAATACTTCCAAGGCATGTGCCTCCCTTATTTTCATGAGGATTTATTACTTTCTAAGGTGATCCCATCAAGCTTAAGTGATCATGCACTTATATGGTTTTGTTCATTGGCTCAAACTTGCATCACTTCCTTTAATGATTTGGCTAGTGATTTCATGAAATATTTTCATTACAATATTGAGCCTAATACTTTTATCATCAACACATTTAATGCAAAAAAAAAAATGATTCAATTAAAGATTATATTGTAACATTTCAATATTTGGATACTAATATGTTGTCCCCATTAGAAGATGGTGAGATTTGGTGCAGGGGCATCCACAGGTCAATTCATGCCTCCAAGGGGTCAAAGATTGATATTTTGTTTTGTTTGAGTTATTTTCTTGTAATAAGGTCTAAGAAAACCATTTCATGTGTTTTGGAGTCTAAGTTAGGTCATTAGGTGAATGGAAGTGTCTAGTTGCAAAAAGTGTCAATGTTGTCAAATTGCAAATTGGTGGAATATGAATGGTTGTAAGTTGAAATTTTGGTTGAGAACAATTGTAAAATGGTTGTAATATCATAAATATTCCTTGTAAACATGGATCCCAAGGTTGGGAAGGTTTTGGAAAGGAATGGAATGAAGAAAATACAAAGTTTACATGTCCAAAACAATGTTTTTTCCAAAAAAATTGACTATTATTTGGATTTTTACAGACTTTACTTTGCATTTAATGATCTAAAATTGATTGGATATGATATAGGATTGAATCACCTTTCATATTAAATTGGTTTCATGTTTTTTCATTGATTTTGGAGGAAGTTATTGCAAATTTGCTAAAACTCACCTGAATTTGTCCTAGGGTTACTAGTTTTGGAAAAAAATGGCATAACTCTTATTTCTGCCATTGGATTTTGATAAAAATTTGAGGAAAGGTCTATAATAATGTCCTATTCAGTCTCACAAGAGATATTGGCTTAATTATTTTATTTGTGAAAGTTATAGGTGAGTGTTCCTTTCATTTGTATGCATATTTGCCTAATTAAGCTTAGTAAAGAAGCGAGACAGTCAATTTTTGAGGAATTCCGTATAAAGAAACCTACCCTTATTTTGAGATATGTTCAATAATGTCCAAATGGGAATCTTAAAAAAGTTTTCTTTTTTGTAGATCAGGTCTGGGTAAAAATATATGTCCAATTTGTCTTTTTGAAAGGCTACAAGGAAGACCAAGGGTTTGTGAAGGAAAACCCACAATTTGATAAAAAAAAAAAAAAGGAACTTGTTATAGGTTGTTTTGAGATTATTACCCCTAATATGCATCAAGATTCAACATAAATATATGGTTTTTTTTACTTCCAATCTTTAAGAGCCAAGTGTATCACATGCTTTGCCATTTATTTTCAAAATTATGTGCTACTATATGTAAATATGAGTGTGTCTCAATAGAAGATCCCATTTTATATCATCATATTTATAAAAATCTCTTTTTTTCATGAGTTAACATAATTTTCACATTCAAAAAATTGAAGAAATGAGGATGTACATAATGAAATTTATTATGATTAGGAATTTCCAAACCAAATAAATGTACATAATTCACTACATTGAAATATCCTCCACATATGGTATTAGAAAAACTATGGGAACATAACCTCATTAACTTACCTCATGTCAAGAAAATGAATAAATCTAATATTACATCACACAATCCTAAGTATTTTTGTTTGTATCATTGCATATATGGAAATTCTATAGATATATGCATGACATTTAAACATAAAGTTTAAGATCTTATAGGTAAAGGGAAGATAATCATTGAGCATACTCACAAGCCTATAAAACATATAAAATTAAATAATGTACATCAAGAGATTAATCTTGTTTAACACAAAACACCTCACATGTGTTGAGTTTATACATGAAATAAGAGAGAAACCACCCATAATGTAGCCAATTACTAATGAAGAAGAGACATGTGTGATACAAGAAGTAAATCTTAAAGAAGGATTTATATAATAATCAATGGAAATCATGTTGATACATTTTGGGATTAAGATGATGATGATAATCCTCCTATATTTAATTGCTAATATATCAATGTCCTTATAGAATATATTCCTACATACCCATATTTCTTATTTTCACTTTGGCTTCTTGCTTATGCCTTGTATATTTTTCTTCACCCACCTGTAGAGAATTTTTATTTCCTTATTAATTGATATATTTCCTCTTATTCTTGTTTAAATCTACCTTATTTCTACTCCCTATCACACCTTACTTAAATTTTATCATGCATACTGCTTTGATTTTTAATTTTTCCTTGTTATTTTCTACCTTTCTGATCATCATGCATCCTTTTGATTATTATTACCTTGATCTTTGTTTTCCTTCACTCCGCATAATTACCCAACTATGATCTTATCTTACATAACCTATTATTATCATCACATTCTTAGGATACTCACTTTTGCTCACATATTTATTCTATCTTGCTTATATGCTTTCACATTCTCTTATCTTACACCTATTCAATCCCTACACCAATTTATCGTATCTTATATTGTCATATTGTGCTTCTATTTTCATATCTTGCTCCTAGATATATCCTACTATATTAGGGGAATATTACCTTCCCAATTATTTATGGTGTTATAATTTACTTATCTTTTTACACTGTGAAGCATTATGCTTTCCCCTATATAATTTTATACTTACATATGTTTGATTTTATATCTAGAGTTTTCTTACCACTACTCACTAGGGACATCTTACATTGATTATAGTGTGTTCATGCAACTATATTGGTTGCATATGTATTTTCTAGTGTCTTATATGGATATATGGGTGTTTCTAAAAATTAAGGGTCACATCACCATTTTTGTGTGCCCATGTTGGGAGAAACCTTATTCCTCAATGACATCTCTAGCCTGAGTTCTTACCACACTCACCATTCAACATTGTTCACAAGTTTGATACATGATGCACTTGATATAGTTATTACCTTATATGATTTACATGCTTACCTCATATTTATATTTTATATACTATTTCTCTCTTTTACCTAATTCATTGCATCTAATGGATGCAACTAATTGAAGGGGGACACATCCTATCACTAATAATGTCATGTGGAGATTACAAATAGTTATAAGCACTGCCTACATAGAGACCCATCATATAATAGATGGATCGTTACCACATGACATTTCAATACCTATATATGACTTGTCATGACCACCAAACCAAGCAAACCAACACCACTTTCCATAAATGTGGAATTTTTCTAGCCTTATTATCTCCCCCCCTCTTTCTCATGATCAATGATGATAAAAGTTAGCTTGTAGTTATTTTCACTTTTACTTGTGAGATATAATATACTAATGGTACATTTTCCCTCTACTTTGTACATTCTCATGGATCATGCATGTTAAAGGATGGAGTCTCAAAAAAATATTCAATGAGGTTCATTACTTTATATGGAACCAAGGTATCCCTATATATGAATTTTACTTTAAATGTGTATTGGTGAATGCTACATATTTAATATACATGATCATTCTAGGATTTAGATGCAACTCAAATAGGTTCAAAATGTAATGGTGAAGTTTGCACATCCATCTCATTTTTTGTTTAGTTTTATGCTCGTTTTAGGCAATGGTTTAATAAATTTATATATTAACAAATTATGTACTTTTGTGTGAAGTTTGGATCCTTCCTCATAACTATAGTCAACCAATCATATGATTCCTACACACTAATCCCCACCTTATCCATGTACACATGCTTTTTGAAATATCCACCCAAATAATGCATTTATCATGAGTGTTCATGTACCCATCTTATTAATTTTTTATTCGCCTTGATTTTACCATTTCCACATCTTAGATAATTTTCAAGGGCATGAGATCAATCCCACACCCATGTATATGACCCATAAAATTTCCAAATTCAAATTCAAAATTTAGCTAGCTCATACCTATTCATTTTCTATCTAGAGTTGACTAAGCACATATTTCCATGATTTATTGTTATATACCTATATTTAAGTAAATTGTATTAATTTATCATTTTTGCATATAAGTATTTATTTGAATATCATTTTATATTTATGAAAGGATAATTCTAGGAACATTTACGTTGGTACTTTGAAATGAATCAAAACTTCCATAATCATCCTAGAAGAAAATACATTTTTTAATTTCAATATCCTCAATCATTTGCATGACCATAAAGTTGGTATTTTCTAGGGGCTGACCTAGGAGAACATGTACCCTAGTGATTGGACAATGCTTTGAGATATTTTTTATATTGCTAATCCTCATAGTAGAGTAAATGATAATGAATTGGATAAACTAGGAAATAGAAGTGTACACTTAGCAAAATCACTTTCACAACCATCAGATAAATGCATAACTGCAAAAATGACCTAGATTTTCAAACTTAAACCTCCATGCATTGACAAAATATTCTAATTTCAAGGAGAAACATAGACAGAGAATTAAAAATTTTAGTCTTAAGATAGGTGGATTTCAATGCCCATAGTACAACATCACACATCAATATTGTACATAGAGCTAAGTGTCCTTATCCCTCACATTTAATTTACCAAGTTAGAATTTAATTGTTCAATTATCACTCTCATAAGTATCAATTATTAGTTAACAAATTAATTTATGATCATATGTGTACACATCTTATTAGATTAGCCTAGATTAACTTCAGGAAAAATTTATTTTCCTTTACACTAATATATTTTTATATCAATAATCATGGTCTAAATTGGAGTAGAGTGTGGGATGTATTGGCACGAGTATATTCACAAATACTCCTCATAGAAAACAAAATAAGAAATAAAAAAATAAAAAATAGTATATAAGAATGATTAATTATTTTAAAATAAAATATTTTGAAATTACTATTACTTGTTTTAATACTATGGAAATATAAATAAATTTTCAAGAAAAAGATAAAGTAAGTAATGTTTAAAATGAAATAAAATCAAAATTAAAAATAAATAGTGCCTTTCCATTTTTTTTATGTATCTACTTGTCATTTGTATGTTTATGTTCACATGTAGTAAATAAAATATACCTTATGTACTATTTAAAATAAATAGTTTCTATCTTTTTAAATTGGTCTACTTACCTATTTATGTGTTCATGTATGTAGTCTAGATAGATATAAAAATGATTTTAATATAGATATATAAATAATATATGATAATAGATATTATTCCAAATCAATATAATTGAGTTTAATTTGTGAAATAATATTTTTAATTGATTAATTTGTTGTTATAATTATGTAAGTGTTTTTTTCTCGAGGATTCATTTTTAAAATGAAGAGCAATGTTGTAATATCTAAGAGAATATATTTGACAATATGGGTGACAACAATGGAAACAAATACCAAGCATACAAATATATGAATAAAGAAAATATCAAAATGATAATGCAAGAGAAAGATGTACTAAACATAAGTCATATATGACAATTCAAGAACTGAAAGCACAAATGAGAAGGAATACAGATAAATTGGCGTTTCATGCATAAATATCTCAAGAGGATTAATGTAGATTAATAATAAGAATGCAAATAGAAACACATTTAAATCAGTTCATAGAGATAAAAAACAACTACAAGAAAATTATCATGAAGTGTTTCAAAAGCATAGTCAATTAAATGATAATATTCATATTAATGTTGAAGGAGAGAGAATTCGATAATGATAGATCATGTTTTGTACAAATTAGAAAATAGATCTCAAGATGAAATGGATATTGATGTTAGGAATTCATGAGAGTACATAACTTTGCACCTAGAAGATGAACACAAATGCAAGAAACACAAATTAACAAAGAACAAATAACACATACTCATAATAAAATGTTGGGTCAAAATTGGAGAACTATATAAATACACTTTGTCATGATATAGATAAACTTGATTCACCAAGCAAGTGTTATATTTTTCAAGAAAATTACCCTAGAATAAACATTTAGCAAGAACATAGGGGACCTATTTACAATAGATATTAATAACAAAAAATATCAAATTTTGTAATAAAAAAATATGGATCTTGCTTTTCAACTACAATAACCTACAAACTTAATGCAAGTTGAGAAAATTTTGATAACTTGTATCAACTCAATCCTCCAAGTGACACATGCAATGGAAGTTCAATATAAATATAAAGGACATATAATATTTTTTTCATAGGAAGTAAAAGAAGTTGTAAGGCCCCACTTTATGTGTAACTAGTGTGATTCTAATTTATTATTGCATTCTATTGATCGATGGTTAGATATATGGAAAGTGATTAATAAAGTACTGAGTGATTGCCATGATTAAGGATATCATTGGAAGCATTAGTAAGCCCAATGAATATTATCTTCTTCCTCTCTCTAAACACCATAATGTGAGTATAATTATATAGAAAGGGAAATTGGATATTGTTTTATGAATGATCTCGATAACTTCTATATTTTGTTTCAAGTTTTATACTTCAAGGTTATTACCTAATTGGAATTATTTTGTATGCACATGTAATTATAAAATGTCTTATAAATTTGAAGGTGACTTATTGTGCACTATCAAAATTACCAAAGCAACAATTTTGTTGAGTTAATATTTAATATGCAATGATGACGTTAGTTTTGATCAAATTATTATCTTGCAACAAACAAATTTAAACTAACCTAGGAGAAATAAATTGTGTTATTATTTGGATAAGTTACTAATGTGTTTCATGCTATCCAAGGTAGATGTTAGTCATAAGATGGACCAGGTTCTTTGATACATTTTAAGTAACTATATGAGTGGATGAATAATCATGATCAAGCATGCAAAAGATAACCCTACCCAAGCTAAAGGTAAATTTAGTTGGTTAATTAACCTCACCTTGACGATTTTAGTCACCTTAAGGTAAGGCTAAATTTTATTATATTTCAAAGATATTAGTTAGATGGACTATAAAAAATTAAAATTTTGAGGATTTAGACTAACCAATAATGTGATCAATTATTATGACCTAACTATGCTTGGATGTTGGATGATATATTGTGGTAGTTAATGTGTAGGAAATTATGCCAATGAAAAAAGAGAGAACCATCTAGACCCTAATTAAATACTTAATTTTGAAGTTTTAATTTCAAACCCTATGACCTAGAAAGCAATTGGAGTTTTGTGTTAGTGTGCAATTATATTTATGAGACTAATGCTTGTGAGTTGTGTATAAGTGATTTTTGTGAGGTGTTTAAGTGTGAAGTTGTGTGATTAAGTGTGCAAGTGGGATTAGGGTTTGATAACCCTTAATTGAGTCTTGAATTTCAAATTTGTGTTTGAGTAGGTATTTAAAGGGTGTTGTTTGGACAATTTTACTAATATTGGTGCAAAAATAGACCCCTAGCATCTATACTTATGGGAAGGGGAGTTATTGGACATGTGACATTGTCCTTAGGGCATGATACAACCCTTCAAAAGTCCACATGAATGAATATGGTGAGTTTGAATCATTGGGAGTTGAGAAAAATGATTAGTCACTCTCCCACCCCACTCCCTAAAGTTCATTAATGAACTTGGGAAGAGCAACAAGGCTTCTTGTTTCCACCTTGTAAAAGATGTTGGGTAGAGTATACAAGTACACTCTAAACCCCCCAAAGTCTCACACATGTGTGAGCACTTGTCAAAGAGTGTGTAGTGAGGAATAAATGGGAAGGTGACAAGTGTCACCTCCTCATTAAAGTATTCAAGTGTTGAAATCCTTTATATCCTTCATTGAATGAGGAGTTTGGGGGTTCTTAACTTCATTATTTTCATTTTTATTTAGAGTTTTTGAAAGTAGAGTGTTGAGAAAGAAAATAGCTCTTTCATTTTGGAGTTGGAGTTTCAAGCTTGGTGTGGCTTTGGAGAGAAGGTAAACACTCATTTCTAAAAACCATGTATAGAGATAAGTATTCTTGTAATTCCCCGCCATGAAACCCTACTAAACAACACACTAAAACACCTAAAAACGGATAATTTTTTTTAGAAAGTGCAATATTCACAAGATAGAAGATGAATCAATAATTTATTTTCTAATCTAAGTCCTCTAAGGTTTGTGACTACGCTACTCGATCCCCATTAACTAAACCAACAAGAACGAAAAATCATTACATTAAACTAATTCCATCAACAATATGAAATTATATTTAATCATCTCATTTAATTGAACAATCAACATGAAATGACCATAACATGTGATCAATAGATATCATTATAATTATTCAATTTAACTATCATATACGATAACATCTTTTACATTGTTCATTACATAAGAGAGTACAACATTATTTATATCATTACATCGTTACATTTGAACAACAATGTCTCCTTGTATACAAGTGAGGAGGGTACATCAAAAGTATAATACATGATACAAAAATACAAGTACATGAAATATAATCCACATGAATTGGAAAATGTGTAGAAGTCTTCAAATATAGGAGTGGTCTCATGAACACAAAAAAGTGAAGGAACCCAATGGAGTACAAGACACGTTCCACCCGACCATGTGGAACCCTAAGGTCCACCCCCTATGCTAGGAGATAGCAATAAGGTCCCACATCAACATCTACAAGACGACCACATATGACACAACAAGGCTAAAAAAAGACAACTGACATTACATCAACAACACATCACAAAAGAACAAGCATTGCTTCTAGAGGAAATCACATACCAAAGGGAGATAATACATAGGGAATACTAGTATGCAAAGGGAAGAGTGTCATCGCATGGTCCTGACATGGGCTACCCTAGAAATCTATCACTAGACACCGACCCCCATCTATGGTTACCTTGGTAGTCTCCTACTAGTCGTTGGCCCCATAGGGTGACACATGCAGAACTAGCCTTCCTTTCGTGAGGACAAGGAAGTTGGTCTTGTGAACCAGGCCTTCTCAACCCATCCTTGGCCTAAATGAGCACTACAGGCATGGGCGAGACATTCTCTTATCTTGATTAATGTTTAAACTACCCAACCCCCTAATTCATTTTAGGTTATCACTTAATTACGAAACTCCCACATGGGTTACCCTGGTGTCCCTTTGTGTGTCAGCCCCCATTGAGAGCCACTCCCCCTACTAACAACTAGAAAACCCCATGAAATCAAAAGAGAAAATCCAACTTGCACAATCACTAAATCTCATTAACATATACAACAAGGTGAGGCATAACCCTTCCCGCTCACAAGTTCCAACCACATTGGTGAATATACTATGCAAGGCTAATGACCATCATAAACACATTTAATACAACACAATCATCTCAAAGGATTATCAAAGAATTCCATCAAGAAGACAATCCCCCTAGTGTCTGGAAGACTCCTAATATTCACATCACAAGATGACTTAAACATTTGAATGAAAGCCCACAATTCATTCTCCAAATCTACAACATTCACCTCGCTTCCCATAAACAATTCAAACAATAATAGAAAAGTAGATTCTAGAGTGGGTTTCAGAGCATACATGACATGTTACTAAATATTCATCTTAACCCAATCAATATACCTTTATTTCAAATAAACTAATCTTTCATTTACACAATGCACCAATCCTTACATATTCAAATTTTACTCTAATTCATTTGCTTCTCTTACATGATCATTTTATAATTAACGCAACAATGTTCACTTATAGATCTCATCCAGTATATATACACATATGGCCAATTACAAGCTTATACACATATAAACATATATATAAGTATGTATATATAAATATATATACATATTTATATTTCAATCCACATATATCTTATATTATCAAGTAAAATTATGTTCTCTAAAGTATAGAGTAAATTATTATCATATAAAAATCTTTGAATAAATATAGAAATATATATATATACACACACACATACATACATACATACATACATACATACATACATATATATATAATACTTACACAGATGTTGCTTATACAATACAAAATATAGTAAAATACCCTCATACAAAATCATATATATGCACCATACAGATGCCTTTAGAAACACACACACATATATATGTGTGTGTATGTGTATATATATATATTTCTATATGCTTAAAACTCAATGTCTATCGAATTAAATGGATGCGCTTTTAAAATATTACCAATGCAGTAAATAATATAAATCAAGACCAGAATAAATAGTTGCGCATTTATATGATCAAAGACCATGATTACTATTCATTGATTACGTGACATTGAACTTAGATGCATTCGAACCCTGATGCATATTAGTGATAGTCATAATACGTATTAACTGACTAGAGGATTATTGAATGATACTTGACTTAACCTGAAGAAATTAACAAAGGAAGCGGTGATACAAGCCATAAATAGACAACAATCAAAATAAGGTAAACGACTATGCTTCCAAAATAATTGATGATATACAAAACTCACAGGGCACCGATTTAGGGAGAAAACAACCCATATTCTATAGGACGAATAGGATACAATGAATAAACATCAGTAAAAGGCATGTAACACACGAAGGTTATTTAACAGTTACAGGCGCACATGAAGCATAGGTGCATATCTAAAGAATCTCATCTCAATTTTAAACACTCAGTTCAATGGCCCTTCTTTGCCAATGTAGTCCTAAATGCTAATTACTAAAAGTTAGATAGTATCGCCACAATGCAAATAATTTAATCTATTCCAGAACATCAAATGCCATATCTCTACTATTCCAAAGAATTCAATTATTGAATGAGAAGGTGCTGGGAGTACACCCAAGTTCAGCTAAAAAGGAACTTATAGGACTATTTTAGAAGGGATAACATTATTCTTAAGAGTGAACCACCAATTAAGAGGGCAAGGTAAGAGGCGATGGAAAAAGGATTAAATGCCATACGCAGGGACAAAGGATGACTGATACAATTAGGCATAATGAAACTTTTCGATCTAAATTCGATTTCTAATTAATACATCATGTAGCTTCGAACATTGTAGAATGAAATGTGAACAAAGAGAGGAATGTATATTGACTTTAATAGAATTGGTTTATTGTTAGCTACAAATAGGGGAATAAACTATACGCCCCCAAAATAGATTTGAAGAGTCTTCATACAATTTTGCAGAAGCAGAATGAACGCTTGGTGAGAATAATCGGTGCCATGAGCCAAGCATATCACGTAGGGAATAAAGAATGTTTAACAGAAATAACAAGCTTACACTCAAGTACTACGATTGCAAGTTTTACCTAGATTGGGTTAATAACCAATAATGACTCCAAGGACAAATTGAACATCTAAGAAGTAATTGAATAAAAGATTTACAGTATACACATAATTAATTTGCAAAGAGGTTCAAATAATTTTCTAGAAATTTCATTTACTAACAATTTCAACTCAAGATTTGCAGGGGTAAAGGTCAATAACAATGGAACCTGGTTTCTTCTATTTCCAAAGTGATAATTTGATGCAAAGCTTACAACCCTAGCCTGCTACTACAATCCCCAACTTCAACACCTTCTGAATTTCCATAATACTGCAAAATCCCCAATACCAAGCTTCCAAAACCCCCAAGAGAAGATTTTCAAGAACTAGAAAAATGTTCACGGCAAGAACCCAAATTAGTTTTTTTCCAACAATCTCCTCAAAAGCCCCTTAACTAATTTATTTATTACCTACCTCATTCATAACTGCATGCACTTATTAATTTAATTTATTTATTTAATTTTCCCCCATTACCAACAACTGCCACTAATTATCATTATCTTTTATAATTTACCATACTTTAATATTTGCACACAATAGATCAAACAATTAAAATATTTAGTTTATTAATTTAATCTTTCATATAGTTTGTTTGCACAGTCACATCAATTTAATATATTCATTTAAATATTTCTTTTTAAACCATAACTTTTAATTTATTAAATAAGGAATTTAATAAATTTTATTTAATCAATACCTCAATTGTATAAAAGCTTTTATTTAATTATCTCAAAGTTTTAATTTCGATAATCTTTATTTTAACATAATAATCAAACAAAAGCACTAATCAAGTACATTACTCAAATGAACATACTATCAAGCAATACCTGACCATACTATGGAACAAAAGACAAAACAACATCTACAAAACAACTCAAACTGACCATACAACAGGGAACGGTAAATGGATACTCATCCTTGTCAAGGATGATGGCTCAACATGGGGAACCCGATGCTATCTCCAAATCAACTATCTCCATTGGGTATAAGGCACGCTCAAACCTAGCAATTCAGTTGGAGTCGATGCCTGGTACCTACAACTTGCAACAAACCACATGGTTGAGCATGTACATAGACAAACAATCAAACACACCATGAAGGGAAAATCACAGCGTCACAGGGCACTCGAAAGCGAGAGGTGCGACAATGTTCCCCTTCACCAGACTACATCAATGCACGATGATCGGATACCAAATCATGATAAGAACATACATCCAATAAAAACATAATACTCATATCAATAGCAACCCACATAATCAATTAAACTAATCTACTAAGCATAGTATAAGCATAAACATCAATGATAAAAGTGTCATCAAGTATCATCATAACTGAGAATCAAAGTATCATAATATCTAAGTACAACCAAGTCACTGTCAAAAACAATACGCAAACTAAGGGGCACTACATCCTCCCCCCCAAGGACCAAGCTTACTCTTAGAAGCCTGCAAACAAATATGGGTACAACTCTCTCATCCTACCAAGGGACTAATGACTCAACAATAGGATCCCACTGGGCCCACTCCTGCTCAATGCCTTGACCCCTGATGGTGAGTCTCTTGTGCTGAGGAATGCCACGGGCTCCAGAGTTAGCTGCTTGTCCTCTATCAAAAGCCTCTATTACTACACCCGGATGCTCAGTCTGGCAATTATCCACCACAACAAACACCTTGTTGGACCTACCTGCATCGCCTATTGTCAGCTCTAAAGTCATTGACCTCTGGCTAAAACC
This sequence comes from Sequoia sempervirens, assembly GCA_007258455.2. NCBI lineage: Eukaryota > Viridiplantae > Streptophyta > Pinopsida > Cupressales > Cupressaceae > Sequoia > Sequoia sempervirens. The sequence goes on from VDFB02045023.1 coordinate 693,074, forward strand.
AGTTGTGTTCTTCTGAGGACACAGTCTAGCTATGTGGCCCTGCTAGCCACAAGAAAAACACCTTGTGCCCCTGCCATACCCACAGCCACTTGAGGGTGCACCGAACTGCAAAAAATTACCTCCACTAACCGCAGATTGAGAACTTTGTGCTAGTTGATCAGAGCGATCACGCTTGTTTCCCTACCAACTTCGATCTTTCTTTTTCTAAAACCACTTACTATCATGTCGAGATTGAGAATTCTCAGGTTTCGACGGGGAGTGTTGTTGCTGCTCACCCTTAGCGGTTGCTTGATGGCCCTTAGAGGAACTTGTTGCCTGAGTATGGCCACCTTGAGAACTAAAATCAGCTGGAGGTGCACTACCAATCTGTACACTTGTCCGACCACCTAAATCCATAGCCAAATTCTCCTCAACTATCTGAGCCTTCTCCACAACTATCTCCATGGTTTTTGGCTCAAACACATAGATACACCCACTGATACGGGAATTCAATCCCCTAATAAAGTGTTGCACTTACATACCCTCATCATCACCTATGCTCGCATACTACTTAAGCTCATAAAATCTTTGCTCATATTTTTCAACTGACATCACCATCTGCCTCAGCTCATGGAACTCATTCGCATGATGCTTCCACCAATGATTGGACAAGAAATGAGCTTTGAATATCTCTAAAAACATCTCCCATGAGATTGAATCTATATCCAAATGAAGCTTTTGCTCCTCCAAATTCCACCATGTGGAAGCAAAACCTCAGAGATGCATGATAGCGCACCTAGCCTTGGTGTTGCTACCATATGGATGCATAGCGAAACACCTGTTCAAATCGATTAACTAGGTCTCTGCCTCCAAACCACTACCTATCTCATCAAAAGTAGGAGGACGTGCTCATAAAAGGTCCCTCATGTGTCTAGCTAATATAGCCTCCTACTCAACTGTAATCTCTCTCCTCCTGGGAGACCTCTCTCTCTCTCTCTAACCACAAACTATTCACCCTTATGTCTCAGACCAAGACAGGCAAGAACCTCCTCAAGTAAGTGATGCAACTGTGCGCCCTCCAACCCCAGTTGACCCAGATTTCGATCTCCACCTCCTTGATTATTTTGGGAACCCTGTTGTTCCTCATGATCAAACTTGTGGGAAATCTAAGGAGAGGATTCTTGGCGATTAGCCCCATGGACACCACGATGACCTCTACCACATCCTTGACCTCAACCTCGACCTCTAGGAATTATCCTACACAGACACCACCAAGGACAAGTTTAGGGTGTTAGACAAGGTCAACAAGGGAAAACATAAACTTCAAAATCTATGCAACTAAGACAACATAATGGGCTCTTGTATATACCTAGAGTACCTAGTGTTAGAACTTGGGCTCTAATACTAGATGTGTAATGCCCCGCCATGAAATCATAGAGGACAACACACTAAAACACCTAAAAACGGATAATTTTTTTTAGAAAGTGCAATATTCACAAGATAGAAGATGAATCAATAATCTATTTTTTAATCTAAGTCCTCTAAGGTTCATGACTATGCTACTCAATCCCCATTAGCTAAACCAACAAGAACGGAAAATCATTACATTAAACCAATTCATCAACAATATGAAATTACATTTAATCATCTCATTTAATTGAACAATCAAAATGAAATGACCATAACATGTGATCAATAGATATCATTAGAATTAATCCATTTAACTATCATATACAACAACATATTTTACATTGCCCATTACATAAGAGAGTACAACATTATTTATACCATTACATCGTTACATTTGGACAACAATGTCTCCTTGTATACAAGTGAGGAGGTTACATCAAAAGTATAATACATGATACAACAATACAAGTACATGAAATATAATCCTCATGAATTGGAACACGTGCAGAAGTATTCAAATCCAAGAGTGGTCTCACAAACACGAACAAGTGAAGGAACCCAATGGAGTACAAGACACGTTCCACCTGACCATGTGGAACCCTAAGGTCCACCCCCATGCTAGGAGATAGCAATAAAGTCCCACATCAACATCTACAAGATGACCACATCTGACACAACAAGGCTAAACAAAATACAACTGACATTACATCAACAACACATCACAAAAGAACAAAAATTGCTTATAGAGGACATCACATACAAAAGGGAGAGTATACATAGGGAATACTAGTCTGCAGAGGGAAGACTGTCATCACATGGTCCTGACATGGGTTACCCTAGCAGTCTATCACTAGTTGTCGGCCCCCATCTATGGTTACCCTGGTAGTCTCCTACTAGCTTCTGACACCATAACATAAAACATATTAAAGGCTTGAAGTGGATCCATAAATTTTTTAAACATAAAGCATTAAAAGACTTGTTCCACTATGCACTCCAGAATTTATGGTGCCTAGACTTCCGACACTTTTTCTTCAACTAGTTGAAGTCCACCTTAAATTCCACTCGGTTGTGCATAATGACCTGTACAATGACTGAAAGCTACACCATTATATTAACGTTAGTCAGCTAATTTCAATTCATTTAGGAAATAAATATTATACATCTTTTTACAAAAAAGTAATCAATTATTAATCCTAAAAATAAACAATTGGTAGGGTAGAAGTGATTGGGAGAAATAAGGAAGGGTATTTGACTTATTATATTTATGAGGTTATTTATACCTCATCATCCTTCAAGGTTTGATTCATCCATAACACTTGAGTGTAGAAAGATGTTGTTGCAATGTACTCTGCCTCTGCAGTAGACAATGATATTGAATCTTGTTTCTTGCTTAGCTAAGACACTAATCTGCATCCAAGAAATAATGCACCACCACTTTTACTTTTTCTATCATTAACACATCCTCCCTAATCTACATATGTATAAGAACTTAGAGAAAAATCAATACTCTTCAGATACCACAAGCCATGTTCCAAAGTGCCCTTCAAGTATTTGAATATTCTCTTCACTGCTACAACATGTGACTCTCTGGGATCTTCTTGAAATATAGCCACAAGAAAAAATGCATGCATGATATTTGGTCTAGTAGCAGTTAGGTATAGAATTCCTCCAATCATTGATTTGTAATTGCTCTAATCAACCTTAGGGGATTCATCATTCTTGCTTAGCTTGCAACTAGTAACAATAGGCGTACATACCAGTTTAGAGTCTTCCATTCCAAACTTCTTCAGCAATTCCTTGACATACTTTATCTGTGAAATGAAATACCTTTTTTTGTCTAATTGATTTGTAGTCCAAGGAAGAAATTCATCTCCCAAAAAATTGACATTCCAAACCCATTTTGCATCTCTTCTAAAAATCTCTTGCACATAGCTTCATTTCCTCCAAAGATTATATCATTAACGTACACAACCATAATCAAGATTTGATCTTTTTCAACTTTGAAATAAAGATTACTATCTATGGTACCTTTATTGAATCCTTGTTGTATCAAGTACCTGTCCAACCTTGCATACCAAGCTCTAGGAGCTTGCTTTAGTCCATATAATTCCTTCTTCAATCTGCAGACCATATCAATTTTTGTCTGATAACTGAAATCCTTCTGGTTGTCCAATGTATACTTCTTCCAACTCGCCATTCAAGAAAGTAGACTTGACATCCATTTGATAAAATTTGGAATCTTTATGTGTTGCAAAATCCAACAACATTTTGATAGTTTCCATTCTTTCCACTAGAGCACAAGCCATGTTCCAAAGTGCCCTTCAAGTATTTGAATATTCTCTTCACTGCTACAACATGTGACTCTCTGGGATCTTCTTGAAATATAGCCACAAGAAAAAATGCATGCATGATATTCGGTCTAGTAGCAATTAGGTACAACATTCCTCCAATCATTGATTTGTACTTGCTTTGATCAACCTTAGGGGATTCATCATTCTTGCTTAGCTTGCAACTAGTAACAATAGGCGTACATACCAGTTTAGAGTCTTCCATTCCAAACTTCTTTAGCAATTCCTTGACATACTTTAACTATGAAATGAAATACCTTTTTTTGTCTGATTGATTTGTAGTCCAAGGAAGAAATTCATCTACCAAAAAATTGACATTCCAAACCCATTTTGCATCTCTTCTAAAAATATCTTGCACATAGCTTCATTTCCTCCAAAGATTATATCATCAATGTACACAACAATAATCAAGATTTGATCTTTTTCAACTTTGAAATAAAGATTACTATCTATGGTACCTTTATTGAATCCTTGTTGTATCAAGTACCTGTCCAACCTTGCATACCAAGCTCTGGGAGCTTGCTTCATTCCATATAATTCCTTCTTCAATCTGCAGACCATATCAATTTTTGTCTGATAACTGAAATCCTTTTGGTTGTCCAATGTATACTTCTTCCAACTCACCATTCAAGAAAGTAGACTTGACATCCATTTGATAAAATTTGGAATCTTTATGTGTTGCAAAATCCAACAACATTTTGATAGTTTCCATTCTTTCCACTGGAGCACAAGCCATGTTCCAAAGTGCCCTTCAAGTATTTGAATATTCTCTTCACTGCTACAACATGTGACTCTCTGGGATCTTCTTGAAATATAGCCACAAGAAAAAATGCATGCATGATATTCAGTCTAGTAGCAATTAGGTACAAAATTCCTCCAATCATTGAATTGTACTTGCTCTGATCAACCTTAGGGGATTCATCATTCTTTCTTAGCTTGCAACTAGTAACAATAGGCGTACATACCAGTTTAGAGTCTTCCATTCCAAACTTCTTTAGCAATTCCTTGACATACTTTAACTATGAAATGAAATACCTTTTTTTGTCTAATTGATTTGTAGTCCAAGGAAGAAATTCATCTACCAAAAAATTGACATTCCAAACCCATTTTGCATCTCTTCTAAAAATATCTTGCACATAGCTTCATTTCCTCCAAAGATTATATCATCAATGTACACAACAATAATCAAGATTTGATCTTTTTCAACTTTGAAATAAAGATTACTATCTATGGTACCTTTATTGAATCCTTGTTGTATCAAGTACCTATCCAACCTTGCATACCAAGCTCTGGGAGCTTGCTTCATTCCATATAATTCCTTCTTCAATCTGCAGACCATATCAAGTTTTGTCTGATAACTGAAATCTTTCTAGTTGTCCAATGTATACTTCTTCCAACTCACCATTCAAGAAAGCAGACTTGACATCCATCTGATAAAATTTGGAATCTTTATGTTTTGCAAAATCCAACAACATTTTGATAGCTTCCATTCTTTCCACTGGATAAAATGTCTCCTCAAAATATATTCCTTCTACTTGTGAGTAGCCCTTACACACAAGCCTTGCCTTGTTTTTGACTACTTCTCTATTCTTATTCAATTTGTTCTAAAATACCCACTTAGTTCTAGAATTACATTCTTGTTTGTTGGTCTTGGGATAAGTTCCCAAGTATGATTCTTCTCAATCTACATTAGTTCTTCTTCCATAGCCTTGATCCAATACTCATCCTTGCATGCTTCAAACACTATTTTAGGTTCAACTTTAGAAAGTAAACATAGGTTTATTTGCTTTTTAGTCATAGCAGCTTTTCTCCTTGTCAAAACACCTTTGCTTTTGTCACCACCAATCTGATCTTCAAAATGATTCTTCTACACATACTTAGGAATCTTAGAGATCCTTTTTGGAGCCTCTTCCTCTCTGAACTTCTTTATCCTTACCTTCATCTTTGTAATTTTCCCTACAAGAGGACTCATCTAATTCATATCCATTTATCACCATAGAGTTCTTTTGTAAGTTTTCATCCACTTTGACACTTGCACTCTCAACAATCTTCTTCAACCTCTTGTTGTAACACAATTAATATTTTCTTTTATTATAATATCCAAGGAAGATACCTTCATTAGATTTTGTATTAAAATTTCCTAAGTTCTCTTCATCTCTTCTGATGTAACATTTTCTTCCAAACACTTTAAATTATTTGATATTAGGGATCCTTCCATACCACAACTCACAGGGAGTCTTTACACTATTTTCTCATGCTTGTACTATATTAAGTTGTAGGCAACAGTATAAATTGTTTCTCTCCAGTAGACTTACTCTAGGTTTGCTTCTTTCATCATTGTTCTTGCAACTTCCTAAGTAGTCTCATTCTTTCTTTCAACCACTCCATTTTGCTGAGGAGTCCGAGGGGTAGATAAATGCCTCTTTATTCCATGATTCTCACAAAAATTGTTTAAACTCATTTGAGGTGAACTCTCTTCCTTTTTCAAATCTCAAACATTTGATTTTCATATCCATTTCATTCTCAACCATAACTTTAAATGCTTTAAAATTATCTAGAGCTTCTAATTTTTCTTTGACAAAAGTAACCCAATTCATTCTAGAGTAATCATCAATTAATAACATGAAATGCATGTCACCTTGAAAACTTCTTACTGTGGTAGGACCACAAATATATTTATGCACTAGCTCCAACAGTCTGATAGTAGATTGTTCTTTGAATTTGAAACTTCTTCTTGCTTGCTTCCCAATCTAACATTCCTTGCAAACAACATTAATAGGTTTTATAATCTTTGGCAAATCTCTCACAACTTGAACTGAACTGATCCTCACTAGGCAATCAAAATTGATGTGATACATCCTTCTATGCCATAGCCAACTTTCATTAATTTGAGTCATAAAACAATGACCATGAGGACCTTTAACCTGATAAACATTTCCATCTGTCCTTTTTCCAGTAGTAGCCATAGTTTCAAAGTCTTTTTTGGTCTCACATCCATCATCCTGAAACATAAGATTATATCCTTTACTACACATTTTTCAACCACTCAAGAGGTTATACCTTAAACCCTTAACATAAAGGACATCATTTGTATTATTCTTTCCATCAAAACTAATTGAACCTTTTCCACATATCTTAGCAGATGTATCATTACCAAACTTAACTAGACCTCCTTCATAATTCTCAATTTTAAAAAACTTACTTTTATCATCGGTCATATGATTTGAGCATCCACTATCAATGATCCAATAGTTCTTCTCCTCTCTAGCATGAAAATCAGTCAACATAGTTCCTTTAGTATTAACACTTGCTTCTGAAGCACTTTTCTTCATACATAGTCAGATTCATCATTAGATATACTAGAATATTCTCTAACATAATAAATTTTCTTAATTATTTTACCTTTGTTCTCCTTATTTTTGTCATTTAAAGCTTTTTTTGGACATCTTGAACCATAATGACCTTTATTTCCACAACTGAAACATTTGAAAGGCAACTTACATTTGTACTTTCCAATACCCTTTTTCATTCTCCCCACAAAGTTTGCTTCTACATCATCAAGATCATCCTAATTTGATTCCTCAATCTTTTTTGATTTTCCAACCTTAAAAGAAGTCTCAACTTTTGCATTACTTTGACCAAGTTATCTCATTTCAAAAGAAGATAAAGAACCATACAATTGATCTCTAGCATATTTTCTTAAATCTTAAGCTTCGTCAATAGCAAAAAATTTATGACTATAAGCTTTAGGAAGAGTTCTCAGTACCTACTTTACCACTTCTTCTTCAAGCTTTCCACCAAGACCTCTAATGGAGTTGACAGTTTTGTTCACCTTATGCATGTAGTTTGTAATGTTTTCATCCTCTGACATCCACATATTGTCAAATATGATCTTTAGATTCTACATCTTCGTTTGCTTAAGCTTATCATCTCCTTCATAAATGCTTTCCAACTTTGTCCAAATATCTTTAGTAGTTTTCATATTCATAATTTTCACAAGTTCAGTATTAGAAAGACCACTTAAAAGAGCATACCTTTCTTTACCATTGTTCTCATAGGCCTCAATCTCATCATTAGTACTCATACCATTTGTAGGCATAGTGTATCTAGTCACAACAGATCCTCCTTCTTGTGTGCCATCCCAGATCTACCTCAAGAAACTAAGCTTTCTTCCAAGGAACCTCACTCTAATACCAATTTATGAATGCACAGGACAACCGAGAGGGGGTGAATCAATTGTTCATTAAAACATCAAAACCCTCATTAGTATTCAAATCCACATCAACTTTAAAAACCTTTAATCTATTAGAATGATTTATCATGAAAGAAAATAACAAAATTGAAACACATCAACACCATGCACAATATAACACCAGATTTACTTGGAAAACCCAAGAGGGGAAAAACCACGGTGAGGAATAGCTCAAAATATAAAGTAATTTAATCACCGAATACAATAGGCTCACTGCCCAAAAGAAAGAAGGGCTCATTGCCAGATTATAGAAAAAGAAGAAAGAAGATTGTTGCAATGAGAAATCCATCTTAATGCAATAGAAAAGTCCACAACATCAACAACACATTCACAACCTTTCTAAAGATTTTAGATACCTTCTACTCATTGCTTCCAATAGTATAACTCATTAAAGATCACACTTCACTTCACAAACTCAGACTTCACAACTCTGCAATTTCCATCATACACAAATTACCTTCTGTGTACACTCATCCTCCATCAGCACAAAACTTATTTATATTGTCCTCAACCTTGAAAACATTCTCCAAGGTCGGCTATGCACCTAAACCATGCAAATTCAAATTAGGTCAACACCAAAACATTCCCGTGGTGGAGAGGAATGAAGGAAAAGCACATCACACCTTAACTCAGACCTAAATCCACTCATACACGCCATGCCACGCATTCACAAAAACCAAAGAAAATCCGCAATTAGTTTAAACACCCAAGTTTGGTCTAACCTATGAAAACACCATCAAACATTTAATTACATGCTTCCTTTGACCCAAAGATGACTCACGAACAACAAATATCACTTGAACACAATCTAGAATATTCAACAAACACCCTAAAATCCAACAAATTTCATCTGAAGAATGTACACACCCAATATACACAAATAATATTCCACACATTGTAACTCAAGAAATCAACTTGCAAAGCACCAAACCACGAACAATTTCAACCGAAGGTAGATATAAAAGTTGTCAACACTTTTTAGAACTGTAAGACCAGAAACCAAACTACAGAGAAATGTGAAGCAAAATCATTTCTCTCAAACACCACTACAATACACAGTTCACACACTGGTGAACACAACTTTCTCTGCACAACGATCCAAACCAAGAAACCTTAGATATAGCACTTATGAATACCTTTGATAAACATATCTAAATCACACAAGCATATCTTCAACACAAAAGAAATGCGAAGAAAAACTAGAACACCACTTTGTATGCCAGAACACTCAACCACACTATTTCTTCTTTTATTCAAATTTTCTCAAAAGCACTTGGAAACCAAGCACCAAAAACACATTCTCATTATCTTCAACAATTCCTCAACACCACCAATCCTATTGTAGCAGATCAGTACAACCAACCAACTCAACAAAAGCTTATCAAATAAACACTAGAGATTGATACCAGTAACACTTACTGATGGAAACTAATCAAAGCATCACCAGAAACTCATCAATGCAATAGCATAGTCTTCCAACAATCACCAATAGTATGAACTAGTTGACATCAATGACAACACAAACATAAACCTATTGACATCAATTACAACACCAACTACTCATACTAGCAACAATTAATTTGGATGTAACTTAGAGCCACACACAAAGGACTTCTTTTTTAGTTACAAGACTAACTTAACCTACCTTTCTAAATATGAAGGTAGAGGCTATAAAATCTAAATCCCAAAATGCATTTTTTGATGATATTAGGGCTTGTCATGCAAAATATAGAGCTCTTAAGTAAATTTGAAGTGAAATTTTATTCACCAATTATATGACTATGAAGAAGTCCTAGAATGGTTATATACCTAAGACTAGACTATAATCCTTCCAAAGAGATGTGCAACAAGCTTTGGGGAGGTCAACACTCTTTCCCTATGATGGATTTAACAAATGCTTAGTTCATGCATGGATACATAAGCGAGACACATACCTATCCCACATATTGATGAATAAAGATGAAGCAATACATTTTTCCACCTTGCAATTGGAGGGTATTGCACATAAGTAGGAATACCAAAGTCTTATCACACAAGGTGATGAATCCATCACCTTATATGATAAATTTTGCAAAATTTTGGTTGAGATGTTTGATCAAATGATTTTGAAGTTTATTAAAATAATTGAATCAACTCTAACAATGTGGTTGAGTGAAGAACTATGTAACAAAGTTTCAAAAGCTCTCAGTGATGGTTCCAAACATCACAAAGAGAAGATTGACTATGCTCTTCATCTAAGGGTTAACTAAATATCTTAAGGGTTTTTTCAAGGATTTTGAATTTCCTATCCTATAAGAAGCCATCAAGAAGGCATTGGAACTAGAGACTTCCATGTCAAAGAATAAGTTCCAAACCAAACCCTTAATTCCAAAGACACTCTTTCATAAAAATGTTCAATAGACCAAGATTTTTCTATCAAGGATAGACATTAAGGTGAAGACTGAATTGAGAAGGAAGAAGATGTTTTTTAGCTGCAAGGATTCATTGACACTTGGACATAGATGTTTTGGGAAAGGAAAAGTGCATTAAATTAAGATAAGGTCTAATGATGAATAAGGATCTAAGGAACCAAAATCACGGAGTGAAGAAGAAACTAAACAAGAGATGTGAGAAGAATAAGATAAAGAAAAAGGGGAAAACATCATCTTAGGAGGAACTCTTGCCATGCTCTCTAGTATTTAAAGATATAATATATTTTTCATCTATTGATTTCGAAGAGATCAAAGGGTGATTTTACTCATTGACATCAATGCCACCCATTTCTTCATTGATGAGGGATTGGTGGCCAAACAAGGACTCAAGATGGAGGACTCTAAATGATTCACTGTTATAGTGGTTGACAGGTTCACCATCCAATGTAATAGGAAGATCTCCTAACTAAATCTTCATATGAGAGGATATGATATGAAGGATGAATTCTATGTTTTCAGTATAGGAGACATAAATGCATGCACTCATTAGGATAGATCACACAAAAATTCCAAACCATGGAATTTAAGTTTTAGTAAGAGGGGAAAATGTGGTAATATCCAAAACAACAAATAAATTGCCAAGGACTATATCATCTAAGAGTATGGAGACTTTTTTTATCATGGGAAAGTCATCTGAGTAGCTCAATGTTTTGTTATTGTGACAAAGATCACCAAAGGAAAGAAGGTATATCATGTGGATGTACAAAGCATCTTGGACAAGCATGGTAAAGTAATTAGTATAATTACTCTAGGGAGACCACCAAACCAAGGCTTTGAACATGTCATTGAGTCGGGGGAGGGCACTAAGCCCATCATCACTACTCCCTATTTCCACCCTAGGAGACATAGGGAAGAAATTGAAAAGGCCATTAAGTTATTTATGGAACACATTAGACCTATCTCAAGTCCCTTTTCTTCCTATGTGGTTTTGGTGAAGAAGAAAGATGACACAATGAGGATGTGCATTGGCTACAAATAATTTAATAAGAAGACTATCAAATATTAGTACCCAATCCCCAAGATCAATGAATTGATAGATTAAATTTGTAGAATTGTTTACTTTTTAAAGATAAATCTTAGATTAGGCTACATCATACCAAACCTCAAGAGGAGGATATTCACAAGACAACCTTTCTATGTCATTAAAAGAATTATGAATTTGTGGTTATGTTATTTGATCTAACAAACACTCCAACAACCTTCTAGTGTTGTATGAACCATTTTTTTATAATCAATTGAGAAAGTTTGTCCTTGTATTCTTTGATGACATTTTAGTCTATAGAAAAATGTGGGAGGAGCACCTATACAACACTGATGAGGTGTTGGGAGTTCTAGAAACATAAATATTATTTTTCAAGGATTCAAAGTGTGAGTTCACTATGATAGAGATCATGTATCTAGGTCACATCACCTATGCAAAGGGATTGTTGGTGGACATGGAGAATATTGAAGCAATTTGAGCTTGACCTCCCTTGAGGACCTTGACTCAAGTACAAAAATTTGTAATCCTTTGTAGATACTACAGGTGATTTGTTAAGAGATTATCCTAACTATTCACACCTTTAATTGAAATAACAAAGAAGTGAGCTTTCATGTGGATTGGGAATGTACAACGAGCATTTGATAGACTAAAAGAAGTAATGAGATTGTGTCTTGTGTTAGTAATTCTCGATTTCACTACTTCTTTCACATTGGAATACACTATGTCAGGAGAAGGAATTAGAGTTGTGATCATACAAAATAAGCACCTAATTACCTTTGAGAGATAGAATCTCACAGAGGTGGAAATTTGTTTCTCCATCTATGATAAGGAAACATTGGCCATTATGCACACATTAATCAAGTTTAGGTAATACTTGGTGGGTGATAAATTTGTGTTCAAAATTGATCACAATAATTTGAGATATTTTATCAATAAAAAGAATCTAAATGAGTGGCAAAAAAAGTGCGTGAGAAAACCCAAGTATATGATTTTGATATTAAGTACATCAAAGGAAATAAGAATGTTCTTGATGCGCTGTCCAAAAGGCCAAATCTGTGTTTCATGTCTCAAATCTCCATAAATTGTGTAATGCCCCGCCACGCAACCCTAGGGGAAGTTGCAAACTACTAAACAAATGCACAATTTTTTTTTTGTTTAATTACAAATACATGTATGATCACAACACAAAGCCAACAATCCCCTAAGGTTACGAGACAAAGATTATTTAAAAACACGAATTAAAACAACATGCATGAAATGAAACTTAACAACATTCACTTAACTAATTAAAGCACATACATTCCATACATGAGATTTTCATTAAGACCATGAGATCCTTCATGGTTACCAATGACAGAAGTTATAAAATTACAATTACATCTCTCATTCCCAGAATAAGGTAAATCTTTAACATGATTGTTTATTACAATTTCCACCTCGATAACAAAGAGGGGCAAATAAAATACAAGAGCTACCAACATAAATGAAACCAAGGTAGCAACTAGATCCCACAAGCTCTCCAACACGAAAGTCTCATCCACATAAGTCAACGCCAAAACAACGGAGTAAGGTGCACGTTCCACCCAACCAAGTGATACCCGAAGGCTCACCCCCCGTGCTAGGAGATAGTAACAAGGGTTTTAGGTCAAGACCAACAACCTCCAAACATAGGCAACATGACTCAACTGGAAAAGGATACAAACATGACATCACATGACACAAAGGTTACAATGCTTCCAGATTTGAAGTAATAATCACATCACGAATGCAAACATAATATTGACTTAGAAGAAGTGTCATCGCAATGTCGCATGGGATATCCTGGCAAGTCTTCCTAGGTCCCGGCCCCCATCTCGGGATATCTTGGTAACCTCTAACGACTCCCGGCCCCACATGCAACCCAATGCGGAATCAGTTATCTTTCGAAGGGACAAGATAATGATCTTGCCATTCCAGGCCTTCTCGTCTCATCCCAAGTCTATACAAGCACTTGCGTCCATGAGCGAGGCAAAATTAATCTTTTTAAATGTTGGTACCACCTATGCTAATTAATTGGTTTAAGTTTTCACTGAATTAACCAACTTACATTGAGATCTCCTGGCACCACTTTGTGTGTCGGCCCTCAATGCAAGCCACTTCTCTAAGACAACACGTGGAACTATGCCACCACCAAAGGGTACTCAAGTACGACCTAGGGATAATGAATCCCTAAAGACGACATGAAGTAGACAAAACCCGCCCAAGATAATTAGATATAACACTGGACGCACGTACGCACTACCCATGGCAAAGAAGGTTGATTGACATGCTGACAACCCCAAAACTCATAAAGACGATTCAATCTGGAAGACTTACGAGATCCGACTCAAATCCCAATGAGAATAAGCACCCCATGATGAAAGAAAGCTTGCAAACAATATAAGGAAATCTACCTTCGGATTTCGTAAATCCAATCATTCATCGCATTAGTGCATTTAAACAATTTAAATAAACTATGTTCTTGCACAATCACATAAGGGTTTGAATGTTTGTTTGATTCTTGTTGACACAATACACACAATATCTTAAATCAATTTTCTTTTGATAGTCAATGATTTCTCATAACCCAATTTTCATTTATCCCTTAACAAATACCTCATTATAATTTAAATATTCCTTTCTTTTAGAAAATAAATCACATTTAAAAATACATATATATTTATTAAATATCTATATAATCAAATATACATATATATATATATATACACTCGATATATATATATACCTAATTACATATATATTAAAAATATATATATATAATTAATATTTAAATGTGCATGATAATTACTTAAGCATTTATTAAAATATATTATACACATATTATAATATATATATTATATAATAATATTAAATTATTATATATAACATATATATTAAAATATATATATATATTATATTTTAATTGACAAATAAAATATTGAAAACAAATTTCATATTATATATATTAAATATAAAACATATAATATAAAATATGTTATATGTTTTATATTTAATAAATATAATAAATGAAATTTAAAAAAAGTAAATTTCATAACCAAACGCCATCCACACTTAGGGTTCGGTCGCGCCCTGTTTGAACAGGGGACGCAGCCCCCATGAATGGGGGTAGCGGCCTGTGTAGGCAGCGACAGCGCTGCCTCCATAGGCGGCCGTCGCCATTCTTTGGGCGGCTGAGGGTTTAAACCCTCCCCCAATACACTTAGCCCATCCTTTAAAACAAATCCGCCATGCGGATTTTCACATGCTGACGACTGGTAAAAAACGAAAATTCTGGGTAAAACCCAGAACGGTAAAAAAAACACAGTTTCATATTATTTTGAATTTTTTGGTATAAACAACTCACAAATAAATATATGTATATATTTATATATATATATATACATATATGTATATGTATATATTTATATATTTATATATATATATATACATATACACAGTCATAATAAATGACTGTGAAAATACTTATTTTCCATACTCAGATTGTGCAAATGCACAATCTGAGAATTACAATAATTTGCCATTGAAATTGCAAGATTTAACACAATAAAATAAAGATTTCTCACAATTTGAATTGAGATTTTTCCAAGCAAATACACTTTCATAGAAAACCATTGAATTTCCATGCTTGTTTTCAAGATTTTTATAGATAGTTTTCATTCTCTTTTTTTTTTTGGTTTTAACTAAGTTTGAAAGTTCTTTTGTTCAAGTTCAAATGAAGATCTTCTCATGGGTTTTCAACCAAAGTTTGAATTCCATTAATAGATTGAACCATTTCAAACAAAAAGCAATAGGATTTTAAAATGAGATTGCATAATAAGAAAAGCATGGAACCTTTTGTTTTTCTCCAAGCTATTTGAATCCTTCAATGGAGGTTGCTCTCCTTCAAATTTTGCTTCAACCAATCTTTTCAATCCTTCTTCCAACAATTTCTCCAAGAATTCCCAAGTTTCTTGTTGCTCTCCAAAATTACCAAATTCTAAAAAAGATAATTCAAAAAAAGAAAATCCATTTCCTTATGCCCTTCTCCAAATTGTCAAACCCCTAATTTGGGTTCACCCACCAAAAGTTATTGCAAACTTAGATATTTTCTTTTTTTTGAAAATTAATAAAACAATTCTATTTCCCATTTCAAATGCATAATAATTATTTAAAACCAAATTCTATTTGCACCCCAAATGTCAATTAAATTCCCTTTTATCCACAAAATTGAATTTGGCAATTGCATTTAACAACAAAAAAAATCATTTTTAATTTTATTTCAAGAGGAATGCAAGGCAACTTCTATATTTTTTTGTCACATTATTTAATAATGCTAACACAATTGAACTAATTTAATTAATCAACAATAAATCTAATTCATGATTAGATTATTTTATCGATTGAATTAAATTAACTAATTAATTAATAAGCACTCTTTTATGAATTTTGGCAATAAATTTAAATAAAGCAAACACCATTTCACTAGGAAATTTAATCACGCAAGCAAGGAGAGACGAGATGACAAGGAAGATAACTTATCCCAACTGACAACTCGACGACACACTATGGCTAGGGTGATGTCTCGACACAGAAAACCAAGCTACTATCTCCCAATCGTTTTCCGTTGAACAAGGGACATGCTCAGACCTGTGGAATCAGGTGGAGTCAATGTCCTGTACCTGCATCCTGCACACAACACGAGTGTCGAACATGCATATATATATATATATATATAAATATTAAAACACACCGTGAAGAGGAAATCGCAGAATCACAGGGCACTCGCGTGTGAGTGATGTGATCCCGTCCCCTTCACCAATACAATATCGCTAACTGACGCCTCTAAACATCAATGGTATAATCAAAGCATAAAGCATCAATAATTCACCTACTTGCTAATTTAATCCATAACATGAAACAATAATATCATCTGATTAACGTACCATCACATCAAAACATTATGTTTACATCACTTACAATTAGCAGTCAAAGTAATCAAGTTTATAACCAGCGTGCTGACAAAGCAAAACATATATAACGAACATTGCTCGATCAAAAGAACAAAATGGAGGGGTGTTACAAATTGAAAGAATGAAATCATAATAGAGTACACCAAGAATGTGTTTATAGATAATGTGTTGGAAGGGAGGGTGATAGAGAATAGTTACACCATATATAATGATATTATTCTCTACAAGAGAAGAGTATTATTCTTGCCAAAATTAAGGATGAAGGAAAAAAAATTGCAAGCAATTAATGACACTCCCTTGGAAAGCCACCTTGGGTATTTCAAGACCTACAAATAGATTAGGGAAGGGTTCACATGGAAAGGAATCAAGGATTATTTCCTCAACCATATCAAAGAATGCATCATTTTTTAAAATAATAAAATAGAACAAACTTTCTAGTAAGTCTTTTTCAGCCCTTACCCATTTTAGATTAGAAAAGGAAAAGTATATTGATGGATTTTATCATGAAACTTCATAAATTTCAATGTAAGGACTATATATATGTTGTTGTAGATATATTAAAAAATTATGCATATTTCTTTCCATCTCTACATATTTTAAAGCGCCATAAGTGGCTAATTTTTCCTTCAAAGAAGTGATGAAACTGTACGGATTATCCAAGATCATCATGAGTGATAGAGATAGTCACTTCCTAAGCTTGTTTTGACAAGAGTTCTTTTTGGAATTAATTTATCTTGCTCCTGGGATTAGTTACCACCCACAAACATATGTCTAGACTAAGATTGTGAACAAATGGGTGGAAGGTTACTTGAGAAATTATGTTGCTAATAAATATAAGAATTCGATCAAGTGGCTCTATTTAGGGGAGAACTATTATAACACCACCTACCACATGTTAATCAAGATGATGTTATTCATGGATTTGTATGGGTATGAAGTTCAAAGATTCTTGGCTCTCAATTTGGTAGATAGCATGGTACCAAGAGTAAGTGATGTGATCAACTAGAGACAAGACATTTTGAATTCATTCAAGAACAATCTCTAGTAGGCTCAAAATAAACATAATCTGTATGTATATCATCATAGGATTGAGAGAAAATTTAAGACCAAAGACATGGTTTTTGTGAGAATACAACTATGCAACAATCTTCATGAAAGGAAAGTGTGGTAGAAAATTTCAAATTGAATTTCTATGGGCCTTACAAAATCTTGAGAAGGATTGGTGAAGTGGCCTATGATTTGGAGCTACCAAACGGAAGCAAAATACATAATTTTTTTCATGTGTCTTACCTAAAAGAGGTGGTAAGAAAACATATAGAACCCACATATGAGTTGTGTCTAATTGATGAAGATGGAAAATTGGTTTTAATTTGAGAAATAGAAGTACCAAGGAGTACCTATTTTAGTGGGAAAATCTTCCAATGAAGGACGTAATGTGGGGAGGCCCACAAATTTTGGAGCATCCAAACCTACAATTGCTTAAGGACAAACAATTTTAAGTAGGTAAGTCTTTTCATGTCTTATTTCTAGTTAATCTATGTTTGTACTTATTAGGTGTGTACGTGTGTCTTCCCTTTTTTTTGTGTGTTTTCCCTTCTTGAGTATGTCTTTTCTTCCAACTCCACTCTTCCCTTCTTCTTATTAGATTTTCAGAATTCTCCATCTTGTCATGCCTTTTTCCTATTGCCCACCTCACCATTATATTTATTAGACTTCTCCACCATGTCATGTATGTTTCTTAACCCCTGATGCCTCACCATTTAGTTGAGTCTTATGTATGGTCGATCCCCAATCCTTGATATTTCTACCTATGTTTCCCTCCTAACTTCCTTACACATGTCATACATTTTCCAATAGTCTATTTTTGACACCATTATTTGTGAAGTATTTCTCACACATGATTGTTGTTCAAATTTGAAGTCTTGAGAGTTCTTGGTAGCTGACCTATTCTATTTGTGGAGGATATAATTTAGAACAATTATTTTTATTCTCAATCATAATCTACACTTAATCAGTTTCCTTCAAAACTTGTTTGAGCACTAATGGATTAAGAACTTAGTGATTTCAAAGGACAATCTCATACAAAGGTTGTATTTGAGCATCATTGGATGCATATTCCAACCATATTGTATTAATTTGACTTTTCATTGTTGTTAGTATGAATTTGCTATTGTAGTTACTAATATTGCATAACTATTTAAATGTAATACAACTACTAATGTGATAAGACAGAGCTTGGGATTTCATTTATTGTTTTTTGTTCATTATAATGAGAATATCGAGTCATTTATGTCATTTACTACTCATAATGTAATGATATTTTTGATGCATAAATAGTAGTTTTAAATATGAGTTATCTAAGATTTGATTGAATTTTAAGGTCGATAGTGTTATTAATTAAATAATAAGTGTTTGTGGAAGGTTAAGAATCATATTTCTATTATTATTCTAGGCGGGGATATTACAACTAGGTTGCAATAGAAATTTAGTTCAAGGCTACTTTGTTCTACATGGTCTATTCCTTTGTTGAAGTGATCTTCAAATGTTCTTATCTTCTCTTAGTGCCTAAAACATAGTTTTGAAAAGCAAAAGGGGGTTTGTTGAGTACAAAGGGAAGCTTTGTTGATTAACTTGATAATGACTTGAATCTGTTTTCCAACGAGATGCAATCAAAGACATCAAGAAAAAGATGGGATGCCTATGATGTCAAATGTTGATGCATGCATTGATGTAGTGTTGTGATGTTTTCTACAATTTATTTATGACAAGTCATTTCATTATTATCATATGAGTACTAATTTCCTAGGAATGCTATAAATGCATTATCCTAGATGCTCATCTTAAGATGTTTTAGAGTGTGACCCAACAAGGTAATGGTTGGATTCTATAAATGTCAAATTTAGAAGTAGGAATTTTAGATTTCAAAAAGGAGAGACAAGACTACAACGTGATCTAATCTAGAAACAAGGATGCACCCACAATATAGTCAAGGTCAGGGAGGACTAGTTCAAAATATTGAGAACGAAAGTGCTAGTTAACTCACTGATTTAAGATTAAGTCACTTTTGTATGCTAAACAAGACAAATTAAACACTATAACTATACATTTATGATAATACTAAAAAATAAATATAAAATAAAAGAATAAAAGGTAAGATGGACACTTTTATCCCTTGCACTACCTAATGTGAATTATTGTCTTCTTACAACTATTACCTTTGATATTTGATGTACTATTTTATTAATATTATTCAATATAAAATATTTAAACATGAATCGCCTTTTAGTCTTATATAATTAATAGAGTTTTATATCTAAGATTTTTTTTAAGATTTTATGTCAAACCTCATGTTTCCTTGATATAACCCCTCTTTGTCACTTTGATTATTTAACAACATGATTGACATTTATTATTATTGTTCTTTAAATTTTAACTTTAATTTTTAGAATATAATAACATTCCAATCATTTTTTTAAGAGGGGTAAATGTTTTTGACCCAAAGCTATGAACTAGTGAGGTAACAAATAGGGGACCTCATCCCCAACATAAACACTCAATAACAACCCCCCAATGGGTTTGAACCTTGATGGCAAGAACAACAACACAACAACTTAACCATCACACCATGCCACCATTGGATTTTTTTTTAATGCAAGAATCGAGTAGCCCTCCTATAAACTATAGTGCCCCAGGTAAGCTTTTTTAACGTGACCGATGACGTTGACACCACATGCCCTCCGATACCATAGAGACGGGGGGAGACTAGACCTCGTGACCTCTTACCTGCAACAAAATGCTTTAACCAATCAAACTAAACCCCACGCCCCAACATTCCAACCATTTTTATGTAAACGAAATGTATTATATTTTTTATTTAATACACTTATCACTATTCATCATAAAGACCTCATATCATTTTCACAACCCATTAATATTGGAAATTCCATCAACAAGTGGGAATATTCACCCACCCCATGGAAAAAGTACACCCACTCACCAACTTAACTAGAAGATATTGACTTAGATAAATTTAGTTGATACCAAACATGTGTGGCAGCGTAGTCAAAGGTGGTAAAATTCTAACCGAAAATTAAGCATGTGTTAGTCAATGCCACGAGGTGGGTGGAAATTTCATTGCCACGCCAAAAATCTGTCCCAATTCAGACAAGTGATATAAAATGTGGGATTTCAAAGTTTCAAACCTCACTTCTAATATTTTTCAACTCTCAATCATCAACCTAATCCGGACTTCACATATACTCTAACCAATAATATTAAGTTTGCATTGACCATTAACTTAGAAAAGGACTTGCAAAATTAGGGTTCGTCCCTCTATGAACGAGGCGACCTGAGCGTATCGACGGCTATCTTGCATCCGTAACAATGCAAGACGATTAAACGAATTCAGCCGTTTATCATTTTTCGGCTGTTTTTCACCGTTTTTGTCATGCTCGTGAATTTTTTTCAGTAAATTTTTCATCAATAAATTGTTTGTGATGAAATTACCAGATGTTATATAGGCTCATTCACCACTAACAATTCACCGTAATGAAAAATTCATCGCATTAAAAGTTTGAGATTAATTTTCCATGGCGATGACTTGCTAGTGGTGAATTTTGCTTAAGATGAATTTGTCATGAATTTGTGGGATGCTATATATAATTATTATATTTTTATATAATAAATAAATATAATTAATATATTATATATGTTTTATATAATGCAGATTAAATTATATATAATATTATTATATATTATATTCTATAATAAAATTATTAAATATAAATATTAAATTATTATAATTAATAATTAATATATTTTTATATAGAACAAACTAAATTAATATATAAAATATCTAGCATACGAAAAATTCACCGCCAGCAATTCACGGACGAAATTTACCACGGGAAAATTCACCATCATGACAATTCACCGAATGAAAAATTAATTGCATTGAATTTTTGGCGGTTAATTTTCCATGACGATGAATTGTTGGTGGCGGTGAATTTTCCCACGGTGAATTGTTGAGGGTGTGAATTTTTCGTCGGTGTCCTATAGCCAAAATATCTAATAGTTTAATTGATCTTCTAATATATTAGGAAAAAGAAAGAGAAATAGAGGGGGAGACAATTCTATAGAGAGAGGTATATATACTTGCACTTGCACCTAAAGGAGGTTCAAGGATTACATTGATAGAGATAACTGGCCCAATACTCCAATGAAAGCTTGATACTAGAGACCAGATCCCGCTAATCTCGACAGAAGCCTCGCACTAGGCACTAGATCCTTATATTGACGATGAAAGCCTCAAACTATGGTATATTATGCTAAATAATGGAATGAAATAAATTTAGACAAATATAGATTTTTTTGTTAAAGAAATTAATTATTATCTAATTATGAAATATGTGCATACAGATTTAAAACATAAACCAATGCAAATGAAAAAATAAAGTTGCCATCAAATTGACAAAAATACTGCAAATGGAAATAGAATGTTCCCATCCAGTTGTCAAATCAATATTTATTTTCCTTTTATGCTATAAGTGAGATTTTGGAGGCAAGTGAAACTTGTTTTTCAATGACTCAATACTGGTTTGAAGGCATGAGACTTGTTTCAGGCTCAAATCTCACACTATATGTAGTCTATCAGCTAATACAAAGAGAGAAACTCAAAAGATAGAGAAGGAGAGAAAGAGACGAATTTAGATAGATAGATATCGAGAGAGACAGAGAGACAAGGAGAGAGAGAGATGGAGATACAGATTAAAAGAGAGAGGAATAGACAAAGAGAGATAGAGCATGGGAGAGAGAAATATAAGAGATATAAAGGAAAAGAGAGAGAAAAGAGAAACCAAATTTTGATTTGTCAACAAAGGATGACGTGCCCTTGGGGATTTATGCTCAAGGTAGCATGTCATTTGATTAAAGATATGAAAATTCACCTTGAAGAACTTTTCGATGTACCCATTGCACACTTAAGGTGACAAGCATATAAAGAGAAAGACAAAGGAAGAGAAAAGGGAGAGGGAGATAGAGATAAGATATAGATATTCGTGGAGAGAGAAAAAAGAGAAAGACAACAAGAGAGAGGGAGAAAAATGAGACAAAGGAGGAGAAAAAGACGAAGATAGATCAAGAGAGAGGAACAAAGAAATAAAGGGATAAAAAGAGGGATAGGGAGAAAAAAAGAGAGAAGAGAGAGAAATACAGATAGAGATAGAGAAAGAGAAGAGAGATAACGAGGGGGACAAAGAAATATAGAGAGATAGGTAGAGATGTAGATGAATAAAGAGGGACAAAGAAAGAGGTGGAGATAGTGAGGCAAATAGAGAAAAATAGATAAAGAAGAAGAGAAAGAGAGAAGACAAGAGTGACATAGATATAGATAAAGTCACATAAAGAGATAGGGATATAACGATAAATATAGGGAAGAAAATATATATATATATGGAGGGAGATAATGAGAAACATATAGATATAGAGGTTGACAAAGAGATAGAGAGAGGTATAGAGATAAAAAGAAAAAGATGAATAGATAGAGATATAGGGAGGGTGATTAATATATCTCTCCCTATTGCTCTTTATCTCGCTATATCTCCCACTATATATGTCAC
>VDFB02045023.1:721472-770610 GCA_007258455.2 Sequoia sempervirens
TTTAAATGTGGAAGTTGAAGATGAAAGATCTATTGATAGATCAAGATCTATGGGATGCTTTTGATGAGAATGTTTCAAGGCCTGCTGATCCTACTCAAGTTGCTCAATATGATGTTATGTACATGAGCAAAGTGCCTTACCAAAGTGAATTTTACTTCAATTGAAGATGTGATTCAACATCCCCCTCCTACTATGGTGTCTGGGACAAAACATTAAATCAATGCATTTGTTTAATGCTTGCAATTTCTCAAAAATGGTAAAAATAGTTTATAGAATGCATAATTTGGAAAATTAGGAACTTAATTAGGCTCAATAATTTAAGGGGGACAAAACATACTATGAAATTTTCAAGGGTGAAAATTTATGATGCTACACAAAATTATTAATATTAGTGACTCATGGTTGAATTACATTGCTAGAATTTAGAAAAGAAATTGAGCTTGTACTTTCTTTAAGTCTATAAATAACGCTATTTTTAGTGTTGAGATTATTGATTGTTATTTTTATCTTAAAGAGAAAGTTCATGTGGTAACTTTTCTATTTTTTTAGATCCAAACATATATAAATAAGGTGGCATTAGAATTTCAACATCTTCATGGCCTTCTTAACCATTGGGGGAGTGCAATATATATACTGTGAGTAAAGTTATAATTTATAACCTTTCCCAAAGATTGTTTCCTCTATTCCCTTGGTGTGAAGCCATTCACACAACTAGAACCATTTCTATCTACCTCCTCCTAAATAAGGGGATAAATTCCTTCTCAGAGGAAAGCTAACTAGGTTGATGCCAACTGACATTGAGGATTTTGTTGTGCCTTTACCATCAAGTTGACAAGTGTTGGTGTTGCTTGTTATTTAGGACTTTTAGGATGGTTAGGAGTTCCTTGATCCTCCCTTTGATTAGTCATCCTCGTAGGTGGTTCCTCGATAATTTGATCTACCTTCTTATCCTCTTAGTACAAAAGATTGTCTTTAGTGGTTGCATATGCTATCTAATTTAACTTGTTACCTTTAAATTTAATTATCTTGCTTACATTTTAATGAATTGTACATACCTACTAACCAATTTTTTAAGATAAGAATTCATTATATACTTAATTGTTTAAAGAATAACATATAAATTCGTACAAATATTATTGGAATATGAAGTCAATTTTGTTGTTATTCTAGCAATGATGAATAATCAACAATGAAATTCCTAGGTAGTGCTTCATGTATGCGCCCAACATGGTTGAAGACCTTCTATTTAACCAAAGGTTGAAATGACTAGGGGGGTCCCAAGGGGCTATCATAGTCCCCCTAGATGCTTAAGGCATTTTTTGGTGAAGTTGTAATTTTTTGGGACTTACTATTTATGGTAATTTTGACAAAAGTGCATGTAGTTGTATGAGTCACACTTTCTATTTTTGGAAAGTTTTGTTTGACAAGGAATGTACAACTCAAATTTCTTATTGATTTTCAAAGTCATGTTTTATGTACTTTTGAAGATTGTTGTAACAATGAATATTTTATGAGAAATAAAATACAAGAGATCTTTTCCCATGGTTTTTTCCTGGTATAATTTTACAAAGTTTTCCACGTAAATTATGTGTGTTATTTGTGCTTTTTTTTTCTATTTGTTTTGCATTATGAATTTTCTCACAATCGGTGTCAAAGAGAGGCTTTTTGTGCATAAGTTATGTTTGTTTTGATAAGTGAACAATAAAAGGAAGCACAATTACCAGATTTGCGGTGCAAAAGTTTGATGGTTCTAATTTTGCTTTAGTGAAGCTAAAGATTCAAGCTTTATTGATGAAGGATGGATGTGCCCTATCTCTCAAAGGGGTAGCATCAAAACCTGCATCCATGACCAAGGAAGATCGAGATGAAAATGATAGCATGGCTAAAGAAACAATCCAATTATCTCTAGAAGATCTAGTATTATTCAATGTTGTAGAGGACAAAAATACATATGACTTGTGGACTAAGCTTGAAAAGTTGTATGAGACAAAGTCGTTAGCAAATAAATTTTATTACATAGGCAATTATATATGTAGACATCCAAATTTGGACACTTAATTTATCCAAATTTATCACTTTTCATCTAAACATCCTCTTATCCGAGTTAATTAAGTAATATTACTATTATTTAATTAATATCCTTAATTCCCTAAGGTATTTAATTAATAATTAAATACCTTACCCTCTTAATCCATTTTATCAAATGAATTAAATAATACATTTATTTAATTCCTCACATGTCATTTTCATCTAATCTTAATCCATCTCCTAATCTCATTAAGAATGTGCACATGCCTAATCCTTGATTAGGATGTGTCACATCCTCCAACTTTTGCAAGTTGGCTTCTAATCCTCATTAACCCTAATTATCCTCTAATTACTAATTAGTTAAACCTAATTAGTACCTTAGTCAACTCTCCCCATCCCCAAGGAATTTTTAATTCTTTTTATTCACCCTAGGTTCCTCTCCCCATGTGAATTTTGCCACATTTTATTCCTTCTAGAATCCCCTTTCCCATGCACCTTCTAGAATATTTGACTTGTCACATCAAGTCACATGTGACAAATTCCCACCTTTTGAACCTTGTCTTATCCACTAGATTCTTCCAATCATTGTGAATTTTTAATTCACTTTTATTCTCCCAAAGCTTTCCCCTTCCCCATGTGATCATTGAAAGGTCACATCAAAGTACTTGGAAGGTACTTGTCCTTCCTCCACATCATGTACCTCTCTTCCACATCACATACACATCATCCTACCTTTATCCACTTCATAATCCACATGTCAAGATGTGAGGGCTTATGAGTCCTCAACTCACCTTAGCCCTTCATCTTGGCTTTGTTGGATAAATCCCAACCATTGAATTCTCTAGAGAATTCAAGTTTATCTATAAATACCCCTTCCTCTAAGACATTTCTAACACTTAGCCATTTTTGCAACTAAATGCTACCATTTTGTGCACTCATTTAGCCATCTATTCACCCATTTTCATTTGCATCCAAGCGCATAGTCAAATCCTCCATTTAGCCACATCAAGAGCCATCAAGGAGCATACAAATCAATCCAAATCAAGGGCCAACCAAGGAGTTTTAGCTGCAAGAAAGAAGGTATGTCCATTGTCATCATTTAACATTTTCCTCTTTGCATTTTCAAATCCCTTAGGCTAATCATGAGGTGTTTCATTATGTTTTCCATTGCATTTTTAATTGCTTAGAAAGGGTTAAATATTTTGATATCACAGTATAATTTGAGAAGGTTTGAAAATTCATCTGTCATAAATCATTTGAATGATTTCAACACACTGATAGGCAATTTGGATTCAGTGGAGGTGAAAATCAAAGAAGGGGATAAGGGAAGAATATTATTGTGCTCATAGCTTGAAACTTGGGATCAACTGGTTATGGCACTTAGTAGCTCAACACTGAGTGTAAAATTTGTCTTTGAGGATGTAGTGAATGTTGTAATTTCTAAAGATTCAAGGTCGAAGACATCTCAAGAATCTTCTTCTAATGAAGCCCCAATTGAAAGAGGCATAACTCAAGAAAGAGGTAATATTGAGTGTGGACAAACCAAGTCCAAATATAAGGGGCTAAAAAGAGTAAAATGATGGAATTGTGGAAAAAATGAACATGTCAAAAAGGATTGTGTGCTTCCAAAAGCAAGCAAAGAAAATTCCAGTTCATAGACATTTGAGGCAAACACAACAAAAGTTTAAACACCATTGTAAGATAGAGAGGTATTGACTGCTAATCTGAGAGGCTCTTTACTTCATGTTTGGATTCTTGATTTTGGTTCCTCCTTTCACATGACTCCACACAGAGACTGGTTTTCTTATTATTGGTCATGTGATGGAGGTATGACTCACATGGGAAATGAAAAATCCTATGAATCTATTGCTAGGTAACATAAGAATCAAGATGTTTGATGGAGTGGTACAAGGACTAATTAATATGTCAAACATGTACTAGGATTAAAGAAAAATATGTTCACTTGGAGTTTTTGATGAACATGGTTACCAATTTAGTGGTGGAAATAGTTATCTCAAGGTAAAAAAGGGTGTGTTGGTTATGCTTAAGGGAGAAAAAGTTGGCAATCTGTATAGGCTGATTAGGGAAAATAGCATTGGAGAGGTTGTAGTGGCATTTGATGTAGAAATGAACTCAGTTTCAACTTGGAATCAATGACTAGGCCATATGAGTGAACGTGGTCTCAAGGTACTACTAGATATAAGTCCTCTCCTAGGTGTGAAATGTAGAGATTTGAATTTTTGTGAACATTATTTGTTTGGAAAACATAATAGATTGATTTTTTCTAGAAGTACTACTAGAAGTAAGGAAGTTTTAGAATTAATTCATTCAGATACTTGAGAAGCTCCTATAACATCTATTGGGGGTTTGTCATATTTTGTTTCATTTATAGATGTTATTCTCATAAGATGTGGATTTATCTTCTTAAGAAGAAGTTTGAAATGTTTTATTATTTTAAGAAGTTGAAAGCTCTGGTAGAAAATCAAAAGGGAAAGACTATACAATGTTTGAGAAAAAATAACTAAGGGCATTTTTGTTTAAGAAAGTTTAAACAATTTTGTAGTGAGTATGACATTGCAAGGAAATTTATGGTTGCTAGGACACCACAAAAAAATGGTGTTATTGAATGCATGAACCATACAATTATGGAGCGAGCCAAATGTATGTTGAGCATTGCTAGTTTAGAGAAGAAATTTTGGGCTTAGGTTGTTTCTACAACCCATTTCTTGATCAATAGATCACCCACTACAAATCTTGATACTAAAATCCCTAAAGAATTATGGACAGGTAAACCTGTTGATTATTCCTTTGTGTATTTAGTTATGATGCTTATGCTCATATTCCCAACAAGAATAAAAATAAGTTAGACGTGAAGTCCACAAAATGTATTTTTCTTGGCTATGTAGATGG
This sequence comes from Sequoia sempervirens, assembly GCA_007258455.2. Lineage (NCBI taxonomy): Eukaryota > Viridiplantae > Streptophyta > Pinopsida > Cupressales > Cupressaceae > Sequoia > Sequoia sempervirens. Next base: position 726,411 of record VDFB02045023.1, read on the forward strand.
TACAAAGGGGTACAGGGTGTGGGATACTATTGCCCACACAGTTATAGTTAGTTGAGATGTTTATTTTGATGAAAAATCAATACAAAGAGGTAAAGAACAACAAAGTACAAAAGTTATTCCAGTTGAGGTGGAAAGTCATGATGATAATCTACAGGTACTAGATAAAAATCAACATGGTGAAAAACAACCAAATAAGCCATAGGGTGATACATTACCCCTTGTAAGGAGATCCACTAGAGTATCCAAACCACTTGAAAGGTACTCTCCTACTTGTAATTTTTCTTATGCATTACTAACTAATGTTGGTGAACCTAGTTCATATTAGGAGGCTTGTGAAGCTAAATGTGCAAGAAAGTGGAGAGTTTACATGGAAGAGGAGATGGAAGCTCTAAAAAAGAACAAGACATGGGAGCTTGTTTTATTTCCAAAGGGGCGAAAAGCTATTGGGAACAAGTGGGTCTTCAAACTAAAAAAGGACATAAGTGATAATTTGGAGAGGTATAAAGCTCAGTTGGTGGCCAAGGGGTATGCACCAAAGTCTGGGATTGATTTTGATGAAAAAAATTCATCTATTGTACGTTTAAGTACTATTAGAATTGTTTTAGCTCTTGTTGGTAGCCTTGATTTGGAGTTAGACTAGTTAGATATAAAAATAAACTTCCTACATGGTTGAAACAAGCACCAAGGTGTTGGTACAAGTGGTTTGATTCCTTCATGATGAGTTTGCATTTTGGCAGACGAGAGACTAATCATTTTGCCTACTTTCAAAGGTATGATGATGATTTTTTAATTTTTCTTTTGTATATTGATGATATGTTGGTAGTAAGTAGGCCCCAACATGTATAAAATCATCCATTTGAAAGATCAACTTGCTAGGGATTTTGAGATGGACTTAGGTAGTGCAAATCATATTCTTGGTATAAAAACACACAAAGACAAGAATAATAGGAAAATATGGTTGTCACATAAAAAGTATGTGGAGAAGGTTTTGCAATGCTTCAATATGTAGAATGCACAACTAGTTAATACTCCATTTCCTATTCATATTAAATTTTCTTTATAACAGTGTCGTAACACATAAATAGAGAAGACACAAATGTCTCACGTATCATACTCATCGATAGTTGGTAGTCTTATGTTTGCAATGGTGTGCAACAGACTAGACATTGCACAAGCAGTGGGAGTAGTTAGTTGTTATATGGAAAATCTAGGTATTGAGCATTAGATGGTTGTGAAGTGGATTCTCAGGTATTTGAGGGGCACTTATGATGTTATTTGTTACAATGGGAGTAGTCTTCAAGTTGGTGGTTATGTGGATTCAAATTTTGGCAGAGAAAAAGATAAGAGAAAGTCCATTATATGTTTCAATTTCTCCTTAGTTGGAGGCGCAGTTAGTTGGGTATCAAAGTTGCAGACAATGGTGGCATTGTCTACTACTGAAACTGAATATATGGAAACAACACAAGCTACCAAGGAGGCAATATGGTTTTATAGAAAAGTTCAGGTGAATTGAAGGTAAAGTAAGACAACATGGTGTTGTATTGTGACAACCAAAGTACCTTACACTTAGCACAAAAATCAACATATCATGCCATAACAATGCATATTGATATTCAATATCACTTTGTATGTGAGGTGGTGGAAGGAAGACAGATATCTTTGGCCAAGATACACACTGATTTAAACCCAACATATATTTTAACAAAGCCCAATGGTAGAGAGAAGTTCATCTAGTGTAGAACTTTTCTAGACTTGCATATTACTTGATGATTGGTAGCATTGGCATTGGTCTTGCAGTATGAGGGTTTATTCGCAAGATAAGAATTTTACTTCAATTGAGAGATTGTTGGAATATGAAGTCATTTTATTGTTATTACAACAATAACGAATAATCGACATTGAAGTTCCTAGGTAGTACTTCAAGTATGCGCTTGGTGTGGTTGAGGGCCTTCCATCCAACTAAAGGTTGAAGTGATAGGGGGGTCTTAAGGGGGTTGTCGTAGCCCCCTTGGATGATGAAGGTATTTTTCAACAAAGCTGATTTTCTTGGGACTTACTATTTATGGTAATTTTAACAAATGTACATGTAGATGCATGAGTCGTACTTTCTATTTTTGGAAATTTTTATTTGACAAGGACTCTGCTACTAAGATTCTTATTGATTTTCGAAGTCATGTTTTTTGTACTTTTGAAGATTGTTGTAACAACAAATAATTCTTGAGAAATAAAATACGAGAGATCTTTGCTTGTGGTTTTTTCTCGATATAATTTTACCAGGTTCTCAATGTAAATTTTGTGCAATTTGTGTTGATTATTATTATTTTATTCTACATTGTGAATTTTCTCACAAATATTTTTAATAAAAATTTGTGTAACATCATGAGTAGGAATAGGAGCATGAACAATAGCGGGGTTGCCATTTTGAATCGACTTAGAGTGGGAAGTGCCTATAGGAAGATGAGGACAATAATAAGGAAAGAGATGATTGAAGACTATCAAATTGAGAGCTTGAGGATGACTAGAATGGATCTTGGGATGACAATGAGGAAGAGATGCTTATGGACCTCTAGTTGGAGGCATGTTGTAATGTCTCTAGTGTATGTTTTATAGGGGAACCATTTTTTAGTAGGTTCATTTGGTAGCTCCACTGTGTCTAAAAACCCATCAATGGTGGTTTCTAGTTTAGAGGAAGTCTATTACTCTCCAAAGTTTATTTTCTCCAAGTTGATGTTGAAGCATGGCTTCCTGTTGCCTAGTGTTGTGTCTTCTCCTTTGATGCCCAAGGTTGTGGTTTGAGATAGCTCTTCATGGGATTTTGAGTTGTCTAAACGTGTCTTGGACACCCTCTCTCCCAATTCTCCTTTGTGCATTGGTGTTGAGTTAATTCTTGAGGTGAGGTCACTAAATGTTATGGCCAATCCTACTACTTTGGTTGTTGCAAATGTTGATTTATTGTTTGTGGTTGTCATGTTTGGAAATGATGGGCTAGTCATGACCTAGGTGGACTTTGTCTAAGGCCCAGTCACTTCCCCTTCAAATTTACATTTGACTCCAACGATAGATGGTGAGATTTTTTTTTCTCTACATCCATGATTTTGTTACCAAATATTGATGTGTTTAAGAATTTGGCTCTATGGAAGTGGGATCCTAGAGGCCATTTGGAGATTTTTGTAACGAGGAAAGACTTATTTATTTATTTATTTTTGAACCATGACAATTGCATATGGATCCTCTCAAATGAATTGTGGTTTCTTGGCAAGGCAAGTTTATTCCTCAAGAAATGGGCTCTAAGTTTTCATCCTAAAAAAGAAAGTGTTAACAAGATTCTTGTTTGGGTTAAGCTTTCGAGTCTATCACTAGAATACTAGGTGGAGGAAATTCTATTAGGCATTGCTAATTTTTTTGGACAACTTTTGATGGTGGATGTAGTCACTAAGTCTAGGAAGTGATTGCTATTTGCTAGACTATGTTTTATTATGAAGGTGGACACAATTCTCCCCTTTGAGATTTATTATCCTTTCAAAATGGGCATTTAGGTGCAATAGATTGTCTTCGAGGATTCACTTATGCTTTGTAACAATTCTTATAAAGTAGGCCATGTTGTATTACTTGGGCAACAAATGATCATAGTCTATCTCAAGAAAGAAAGAAAATGGCGTTGGAGGTTTGTTTGGAAAGAAAAATCGCAGAATGTAGGGGTGTTGAGGAGACCCAAGTTACTATTATACATAGTTCACCTTGTTCAAGGAAAGGAAAAAGGATGTTGGTTTTGAGAGAAAAGCTTAGCCCTTTTCTCCTTTCTACTTCTTAGGAGGCTATTCTTGCTAAGAAGGAAATTCATATTAGAATGTTGGAAGGGGTCGTTTAGTGCTCCTTGGAACATTTTGATCTCAAACCGCCATAATTTGATTAGTCTTTTGTGTTACATGGGCTTTAGGCTCTTTGCCTCTTGTTTTAAGCCCCTTGAGATATGGTGTTGATTGCTTGCTAACATTTTATTGTCTTTCTATTTCTTTTTTATATTGATTGGGCTTCATTGACCTATCATTCTAATTTTGTATAAAGAAATAAATCCTTTTTAAAAACCCTCCTTTTATACTTAATCAAAAAAATTGAATAAAAATTTAATATAGTAATGATGTAGACTTAATTCGAACCTAGCTTAAATTGAGTAGGTTAACGTAGATCTACTCCAAACAACAGATCCTTCAAAATCGGTCATACAAAGTCCAAACAAAGGTGTAGATCTCATTGTAGGAAATCCTATGGTATGAGATATCTTACGGGATGTCTACGGTGTGAAATCTTATTTTATATTGTATTAAACTAAAATATTACAGAAGTATATCAAGGATACAGATCATAGCTGTAAAATCTTACACCCCAACCTAATATTTCAAGTGCCTTTCACTATCCCACAACTATACAATTGCCGGAGAATGACCCGTTCAAAATAATAAAAAAACATCCGATCAAGTCGCAATTTTTTTACTACAAAACTTTCCTTACCAAGTTCATTAGAGAAATCGTACTAGCTACGTGGGACAAGTCGATGCGTAAATCATCTTTGTCTCCTATGGGAGCCACGTTACATAATGTTTAAGTAATCCTCCTGTAAAAATTCATATTTTGCATTTTCCTGAAGGGACACGCGCGTCACAGAAAACGACCTTTGATCAAGTCAACGAAAACCAGAACGCGCCGTACATATATACTCTATATTATGTATTAGGATCTTTGATTATACAGACATCTTGGTCACTGTTTAAGTAGGCCAGAACACCATAAATGAGAGACTCTAAGAAGGGTCGATCAGAGCAGCAGTATTGATAGTAAGCATGGCAGAAAGAGGGGAATATGGATCTCTGCTGGATTGGCTTGACATCGGGGATGAGTGCTCTTCAATGGATCCATTCCATCTTGTGGATGTAGATGGGTCCCATGATGCCTCCCTGTGGGAAACTGCTGCTGCAGCATTGCCGACAATGGGGATGAGCCCTGAGCCTCACTTTCTCATGGAGCCATCTCTTAGCAGCAATGGTTCACCCTGTCCCACTGCCCATTGGGGGGATGCGGAAGACAACAGTTTTAAGGCTGATCCTGTCAAGGTATGGTTTTGTTGGCTCTTTTTTTGTTTGTGGGTAGTTTGCTTTCAGTCAAATTTATGTTATAGTGTCTGGGATCCTGATGGGGTGAGTGATTGTTAGTTCCTTATACGAAATGAATGGATTGCATTAGAATTCAACTGGACGTATTTGGTATAATAGGCCTTGTGGCATGATTTCTGGTTGTATATTTTACAGGGAAACACTTATGATCTAAGAATATTTTATTATGATCATTCATAGATTTTCTGATTCTAGAAGCTGTATGGTAGGGGAAAGAGAAAACGAGATTCTGGCATATGAGGATGGTGATTATGATAAGGAGCCACATCCAAGCCATAAAAAGGAGCCTGCCAAATAGTTTTGTCACAAAGAAGGCGGGTAGTTTAGTCATAAAGCACCCCAGCATACATATGGCAGATCCTAGTTTCTGAGTCTTAGCTGCTCCATTAAAAAAATACAGAATAGCCCCAGGCACAGGCACTCAAGTGTGGCTCGAGGTGGGATGGAGAAATTAAGTCATGCCGAATTGTAATAAAAAACCTGCCAAAAAGTCCCGGTAGAATAGTCATAGAACACATCAGGATGCAAATAGAAAATCCTAGGTTTGAGTTTTAACTGATTATAGATTAAGCTAACCATTTGGATGCTATTTTCATCTAAAGTTCAGGCTTAATATAAATTTACCTGGAATATACTTTTCTTAGGTGAGCAGGCAGATGTAATGGAGAGCTTCTCCCTTTTAAAAACAGGCATTTTTTGAGTGACTACTCGGCAGTGTGCCGTTTTATCCGAGTCTGGTGGAGTGGGTTACTTTTCAAGATCCCAAAGGGATGGTCATAGAAGGGGTCTAGACTCTGAAATTCAAATTGGGTGTAGTTCCTATCTAACCAATCACTCTTCACTTTTTAAGGGGTTCAATCTCAAAACTTTACTGTGTCCCCACAAAGGGAAATATGTGTGTGTGTGTTGGGTGTTATGGGAAAATTTTAGCGTGTAACAGATCACAATAACCATATCAAGGGACAACTTTTTGAGGTTCTGGAAAGTACATGTGTTTTGTTATGTCGGGGCATTTAGTGCCAAAGTACTTATTGTGCTAGGTGCAGTCCATTTGTGTTGAACCTGTAATTGCAACTCGACTTCTTTTATATCATTTCAAAATATATGGTGCTCATACTCGACTTCTTTTATGTCATTTCAAAAATATATGGTGCTCATACTCGACTTCTTTTATGTCATTTCAAAATATATGGTGCTCATGCTGGAGGAAATGGTTAGGTTGCAGGTAAATCTTTGGTGAGAATCATCATGACTTTTTTGTGACTGATTGGTTTGTGCTCTGGAATAGACTGTGAAAGGGGGGATGATGTTGTCCTTGCTATTTAGTTTAGCTTCAAGTTTTATGCTCTGAAATAAATAGTGAACAATAATCATACCATGGAACGAGGTTTACTTTCTTTGTATCCTTGGCTATTCTTGATCATTTTATAATTTTGATTTCTAGGCTCGACAATCCAAGGGGTAATTTTTTGAGAAGATCGATTATGTAAACACTATTTTTGGAATGGGTGTTACAAAATGACGAAGGATTAATCCATTTTATTTTTTCTGGAATGCAGAATGATATAGAGGATTTAGCCAAGGCAGGCAAGAAGAGAAAAAGAGGTAAACACTCTGTGAATTCTAACAATTCGGCCCTAGATCAGCCTACCTCAGGGAAGCTACCAAATGTTTTGGAGAACAATGTAAACTCTCCCCACACAGGAGAGAGCATCCACCAGGACGCCCACTTATACTCTTCCCCAGAGACCACCAAGTTAGGTGCTCGTTATGGAGCAGAGTCAGACAACCAAATGGATATAGACAGTGCAAGTAAGAAATGTCACAATGGCGGCGGCAACAACAACAACAAAGGCAAATCGGGTGGACAACAGAATGGTTCATCTAATCCATCTAAGGACTCAAGATGGGCTGAACAGCTACTGAACCCATGTGCAGTAGCCATAGCCAACAACAACATTATTCGCATCCAACACCTCATTTGGGTTCTCCATGACCTGGCCTCGGCCTCGGGGGATGCAAACCATAGGCTTGCAGCACATGGTCTGAGAGCTCTCACGGCCAAAATCACACACACAGGGGGCACTTTCCCTTGCTCAGAATTCCTCTCTGCAGATCCCAAGTTGTTCTTCAAGGCTCTCCTCAAGTTCCATGAGGTGAGCCCATGGTATCAGTTGATCTACAAGATAGTCAATGGAGCTCTACTTGAGGCCTTTGAAGACAGGACCAGTGAGACCCTCCATGTAATAGACATTGGTGTTTCTCATGGAATGCAGTGGCCTACTTTCATTGAAGCAGTGGCCCAAAGACCATCTGGGCCTCCTAGTCTGCTAAAACTAACTGTTGTATCAGATACTCTAGGAGCACCATTTTCTGCTGGCCCCCCTTCTAATGACTTTGCTAACCGCTTGAATTGGTTTGCAAAGACCTTAAACCTTAATATGGAGCTCAATGTTGTTGCACAACCCCTTGAGTCACTCACCAAAGAAGTCCTAGGGGTTAAAGAAGATGAAGCATTGGCCATTTGTGTGCAGTTCAGGGGTCATCAACTCCTACAAGAGGGCTTGGACAAAAGTGATGGCAAGGACGACCAATTAACGTCGCTCTCACCAAGGGACAAGTTTATCCAGTTTGTAAGAAGCCTCAATCCGCTCTTGTTTGTGTTGAGTGACAATGATGTGGATCATTCATCCCCTGATTTCTTAGAAAGGTTTCAAAAGTCAGTGGACCATCTATGGAGATTCTTGGACTCTACTAGTGCATGTTTCAAAGGGAGGGAGTGTGAGGAGAGGAGGGTGGTAGAGGGGGAGGCAGCCATGGCCTTGGTTAATAATGTTGCCTATGATGATGCCTCTCGTGTGGAGAGAAATGAGATTCATGCAAAATGGGGCAAGAGAGTTATGGAAAGGGGATTTGTCTCTGACATGCCTAGTGATGAAATATTAGAAGGTGCAAGAATAATGCTTCGCAAACACGATTCCAACTGGGAGATGAGGTTGGATGAGGGTTGTGTTTCTTTATGTTGGAAGAATAATCCTGTCACCTTTTGCTCTATGTGGAAAGCTATGAATTCCACTTAAGAAAATATGGCCTGGTGATGCTGGTGTTTTCTACCTTGCCAAGAATAGTCCCATTGGAAACTTTGGGTTGTGGTCCTATTTGAGAAGGTTCATTGCATATTTATGATGTACAAATATAAGTATACATTTTTCATGATTTCCTTTATTTTTAATATTAAATTAAAGTTTTCAATTACTCATTAAATGGAACTCTTATAAATTTATTTGTACCCAGTGTGTTGTATAAAAGTGTCTCACATATATATCTTAGAAATGATGCTTTAGGAGGGATACAAAGCTAACCAAATTGCTTCAGCTCCATGAACAATTATAAGATGCCTAAATCGTCATAATTTTCATTCAATTTGCTCTCTTTTTTCACATTTACTTGGTATACATAATTCTCATATAACTTATTTGAATTTCCCAATGCCCATTCAGTGTTTGTCGCGTCCGTTTTTCTATGGATTTGTGTTTGTCGTTTGGAACAAACATATGCAAATATCTCGGAGAAGGAATCTTCTATAGTTTGTATTTAATGAAACAGTAAAAAAATAAAGCTTAATATAAGAAATTATTTTAAAGAAACTCCTTCAAAGTAGGGCCTGTCTTTTCTTACCACTATGTGAGATATAAGTTACAAGCTTCCAGAGGCCTGCAAGGACATCTTCATTACAAAAAAATCTGGACACGCTACAACTTGCTCTAATGCACACTCTTTTTAATTACCACTCAGAAAATTGAATCATAACTGTGCTGTATAATGAGTCATTAGGGTGTATGTAGTTACAGTAAGTTGTTTCAAAGAAACAATTTCAAAGCCTACAAATTGGAAGAGAAATTGCTTGCATCCATCACCTTGTCTGCTCATTTGTACTTGGGCAAAACTGCAAGGCAAGGCGAGGCGAGACCACCAGTTACATGAAAAACCACTATAGAAGTTCTGCAACTACCATGACACATGCACAACCACCATAGTCATCTTGCCACTGTCATGACACATGTAGAACAATCACCTTGTCACAACTAGTACTTTTATTGGTGTAAGGAAGCAAAAGGGGTGCGGAAATGTTTCCTAGGCTAATTTTGAAAGGAATGAATGAATGCTTTTAATTATGTCCACGAGACCAGCCAGTTTATGAGACCCAGGAAAAAGAACTCAAACCGCTTTTTGTAATAACAAAACAGCCGCCAACCCCACCAATTACTCCTTGTTGCTTTCTAACTCTTTGCTGATTTTATTTCTTCTGCTGTGTATTTTGATCAGGTAATTTGCTGTTTCAACAATCTTCTCCTCTTCAAACAAGGCCGCTAACGATCTGACTTTAAACAAATCCAAGTAACTGTACTTGTTTCAGGAAGAATATGCAAATTTCAACTCAACTATTACATATATTTGAACACATGAAATAACATAAACAAAATAACAATAAAACATAATATTGTGATTTAAGGGGGAAAACCTTTTTGGAAGAAAAACTCCACTTTAAAACTTGCACAATGTATCATCAAATCTTGAAGCGTATTACATTCTTACAGGGGTCTTGACCTCAATTAGATTCTTGAGAAATTCTGGCAACATATAGACTTGCAAAACAATTTGACCCAAATGACTATCTAAAAGTGTCAATCTATAGGAAATTACATTACATATGAGAACCTTCTAGAGGGGAGGTTTCAATTTAGAGAGAACTAATAAAAGAGGTAATGCCACTCATCATTAATATCATAATTATCTTGAGCTCCAACTTGTCCATCTCCATGCAATATACTTCTCAAAATAACCACCTTACACTTGTCGTTAAAAAATTCTATTCTTGGCTCTAATTGTTTTTATCATGTAAGATTGAGACGCCAATTTTATAACATTCTCCCACTAGTCAAATACGTGCAGGAGTCTATAGAAAATAGACAACTAGTTGTTGGGGGGCAAGAGGCACATTGCTTCATAACACCATCTAAACTTCTTTGTGCTCATATGCTTTGTTAATGCATTTGCAACATTCACCAAAGTTCCTATCTTCTCCAACTTCACATTGTCATCCTCAACCATTTCTCTTATGAAGTGATACTGTACATCAATGTTTTGGTCCTAAAATAAAATGAAATATTTTTTCAATCTAGGTGGGGCTTCTATCATACACTCCTACAAAATCTCGTTAGTATAGAAAGCTATGCATTTATGTCAAAACATATCATAATGAATAAAAAATTCAATGTGGACTCTCCAACAACAATATCTTTAACTAATTTTTATTTAAGGATACAACTCTAAAATATAGAAAAAAAATTATGTTTGGGTCATAGCTGACTCTTTGGATGTGGCTCACAATTTTAACAACCAATTATTCTTTTTACATAATCTCTTTGATTAGGTGATACTCTTGTTTTTTTTTTTGTTCCTTCAATTAAAAATATTAATGCTTCAACTATGACTTTATCTTTTTGTGGGAATCTACAAGAAAATGTCCACAATTCATTGCACTATTTGGGTCCTCAACTCTTTCACATCTCCCAACAACTTCCACTAGTGTTTTTCTACTTATTTTTAATTCTTGACATGTTTTCTTTATTAGGTGAGATTTATTTGTTTTATTACTTACTATAGTTGAAGTAATTACATGTTGTATAACATTACTATCTTTGGTGTATGTAGTTGAACCCACTCATTCATATGCATTGATTAGATTTTTTACTATAGATTTTTCACTATCAGTTTTTTATGTTCTTAGGCCAAGAATCTTCGTGATGGATTTAAAATTAAGATTTGTTACCATTTCAAAAAAAATTGACTTCTTCAAGTTTTATTTAAGTTTTCAAAAAATACTTTTCATATTTTATTAATATTTCTTCTCCAAGTGTGATTGCAAATCTTATCAACCATTGATTTTAAATTATTCTTGTCCACTTCAATTAAAAACTTACGTTTTATGCAAAATTTCAATAGGTGTTCTCAGTGGTAAACTTGTTTCATTACATAAATTCTTTTCATTTCACAAATTCTTTTTATCTTCAAAATCTAGTATATTTTTTCGTTTTTTCAATAAGTTGATCAATTGGTGTAACATTATCATTAATTGTTTCTTCATTTACTAATTCAATTGATATTTGATAAATTTATTCAATATCATATTGGCATGGCATAGAGGAGTACCTTCAACTCTAAGATTGATTTTTAATTGCACAATTTTTTGTATTTGTTACTTTTGTTTCTCCAAATTCTTCTCTTTCGTGTCTTGAATGAATGCTTCACAGTTTGATTGAATCGACAAAGATCATAATTTTTTATTTACAAAGTTCAATTTTTTATCTTCACAAAGTTGTCTCAATCATTCTTTTTTATTTTTTATTTTTGGCTTCACACTCCTCCAATGTTTGAGTATTTGGTCATTTCCTTGACATGATGTTAAATTCTATATCAATCAAATAAAATTGGTCAAAATAATGAAATAATGATTGACAATAGTCAAATACAAATACAAAACATGTACACAATGATTCAAATTCTTCAAAACATAAAAATAATCATTCAAATTCTTTAGAACATGAAAATAATGATAGCCTCAAACACATGTGTAGCAAAAACATTGGCTTAGCAACCAACTAAAAATACATCACAAAGTCCTAATATAATTAAGATGATGAATATTACATGGAGATTAGTACAATACTAGAAAACAAAAATCTAATGCACAATAAGAACCACCAACATGCTACCATAACAACCACAAATGTGTATGAACATTAAAGCACTTACATTCACAACATGAGAACTAGTTAATAAACACACACCACCAAGAGCACAACTAACAAAAAGATAACTACCACAAAGAGAAAACACATCACAAAGGTCAAAGAGCACCAATGGAAACAAACACACTACAAGAGTAAGCAAGGACTATTTCAATCCCAACACTTCCATTGTCAGGGTGGGACAAACCACCACAAGAAGGTTTGAACAACTATAACGCAAACTGGAACCATCACAAAGGTAGAATGAGACAACTACCACAACTATAACATAAGATAATAATAATGTCACATAAAGATAAAGCCCATTGTGGAAGACCAATGAGAAAAAAGAGGTGGCCACTACAACATAGAATTATATTTGCAAGAGCATGTGCATCCAATGCAAGCTTGAAGAAACAAAGAAGAGGATCCCCTTGAAAGAAATACAGAGGTTAAATAGATGAAGCATACTTCCTTTATGGTGTATTTGCATTTGATAATTGTCCATCATTCTTTTTTATTTTTATTTTTGGCTTCACACTCCTCCAATGTTTGAGTATTTGGTCATTTCCTTGACATGATGTTAAATTTTAGATCAATCAAATACAATTGGTCAAAAAAATGAAATAGTGATTGATAATTATCAAATACAAATACAAAACATGTGTACACAATGATTCAAATTCGTCAAAACATAAAAAAAAATCATTCAAATTCTTTTAAAAATGAATATAATGATAGCCTCAAATACGTGTAGCAAAAAAAATGGCTTAGCAACCAATTAAAAATACATCACAAAGTCCTAATATAATTAAGATGATGAATATTACGTGGAGATTAGTATAATAATACTAGAAAAAAAAACCTAATGCACAATGAGAACCACCAACATGCCACCACAACAACCACAAATATGTATATGAACATTAAAGCACTTGCATTCACAACATGAGAACTAGTTAATAAACACACACCACCAAGAGCACCACTAACAAAAAGATAATTGCCACAAAGAGAAAGCACATTGCAATGGTCAAAGAGCACCAATGGAAACAAACACACTACTAAAGTAAGCAAGGACTATTTCAATCCCAACTCTTCCACTCTCAAGGTGGGACAAACCACCACAAAAAGGTTGGAACAACCATAATGCAAATTGGAACCATCACAAAGGTAGAATGAGACAACTACTACAACTATAACATAAGATAATAATATCTACAATAACTGGAACTGGGATGGCGGCACGAGCTAGAGAACATAACCCTTCCCTGGCGGCCCGAGCAGGAGGAGGTAACCCTTCCCTGGCAGCTCGAGCAGGATGCAAGGGTGACGACAGCGATGTTTTCCATGGTGGCGGCAAGTTACCAACGAAGCAGAAAGAGACTATTGCGATGGAGAATGGTGATTCCATTGAGGCAGGGTCTAGCGATAAACGCTTTAAGTGTAGTGGCCCTGCTGCTAAGGCGACGACGACGTCACCAAGGTTATGGCATGGGAGACTGTCGAATGGTGTGTTCATTCCTGTTGCAAATGCTATCTTCGTTGATCTGAAAGTTGAGATGGTAGAGAAAATTGATCATAATGCTTTTGTTCTCTCCTTACATGGGGTGATTTGTTGGTTTAGGGGTTTTTGGCCTAGCCCCCCTCAACTGCACTCCCGGATCTCAAAAGAATGGGAACTTTTAATTACTGGTAAAGTTCATAGTTTCCCCATGGCTAAGGGGTTTTTTGTTGTTAAGTTTGACAATGCTTAGGATAGAAACAAAATTTTATGTGATCATTTTTTTAGCTGGGAGGATAGATTTTTGTTGATGATTAAGCCTTGGCATGCTAATTTCAACCCTTCTTCTGAAACTTTCAATAAAATCCCGATTTGGGTTCAGCTTCCTAATCTTCCCCTTCATTTATGGGCTAATCCTCTTTTAGAGGAAGTGGGTGATGCTCTTGGAGATTTTTTGTTGGTGGATGATGAATCCTCTGATATTTTTCACTCCACTTTTTCCTCCATATTGGTTGAAATGGATGTTTCAAAAGGGTTGTCTGCTAAGATTTTACTTAAATCTTCTAAGGGTTCTTGGGTCCAATCTTTGGACTATGAAGGGATTCCCTTCTGATGTAGAAGATGTTTTAAAACAGGTCATGCTATTGCACAATGTGGATTTGAGAAAAAAGCAATGATGGCTACATGGTGGAAAGGTGCTTCTCAGCAGCATTATACGGTTGAGAAGAAATCTGAGCAACATAGGAGTTTTTCTGAGGTGGTTGCTCTAGAATCACAGGGTCTAGGGGCATCCTCTCTGGATGTCTCAAATGGTGGGGTTGCTAATATTGTGCAATATTACCATGTTGAAACCCCTAAAGAGAGAGAGAATGGGCCTAAGGCTGCTACTTCTGGTGATAGCGCTTCGACTATCATTTATGGTGGCTTTCCTGATAAGGCCATGCCTGCAAGGAGGAATACTGATGAATCTCTGAGACAGTGGTTGTAGGCATTCTTTTTCAGGATAATGGTGTGTTGGCTTGGCATGATAAGGCAACACAAGTGGAAGAGGGTTGGATTTTTGTAAAGGGAAAGAAACCAAAGTCCTTTAAGCCTTCTTTTGACATGACTCTCCACTCCCACAAGAGTAGCTCTAAATGTAAATCTTGATGGTTCTTGTTTGGGGGCTGGTTTTTGGATGGCTGCAGGTTGTTTTTCTTGCAGCTTTGTTTTTGGTTGTGGTTCTTTGGCTTTGGATGCCTTTTTTACCCTTGGTTGTCTATGCTTTCATGGTCTTTATGTTAAGACAACTTTCTGGTTGAGGGTTCCAAATCCATTCAAAATTTGTTTGTAAAGGGTTTCGAATCCCTTCAAAGCTTTATTTTTCCTTAATCAAAAACATAAGATAATAATGTCACATAAAGATGAAACCTATTATAGAAGACTAATGAGAAAAAAAAAAAAGGTGGCTCCACAACATAGAATTATATTTGCAAGAGCATGTGCATCCAATGCAGGCTTGAAGAAACAAAGAAGAGGTTCCCCTTGAAAGAAATAAAGAGGTTAAATAGATGAAGCATACTTCCTTTATGGTGAGAACAAAAAGGTCTGGAGTATATGTGATACCAAAAGCAAGCAAGGGTAGGTGACAGGACATCATAACAAGGCACCATGGGGCATCACAAGACACAAGGAGGCACCACTTGAGCCATTGGGAAATAGACAAGGATAACATAAGAGGTCATCAAGAACCACCATGAATGAAAGAAAGTGAATTTATATAAGTTATTATGGGGATAACACAAAATAGATTACCTACAAAAGATACTTGGACAAATATAAAAGCGTCACATCAATAGATGCACCAATCCAATTAAAATTATCAAAACAAGAAAAAAAAGTACATGAATAGTAAATATAAAATACTTGAAATGAAATATTTTTTCAATCTAGGTGGGGCTTCTATCATACACTCCTACAAAATCTCATTAGTACAGAAAGCTATGCATATATGTCAAACCATATCATAATGATTAAAAAATTCAATGTACACTCTCCAACAACAATGTCTTTAACTAATTTTTATTTAAGGATACATCTCTACAATTTAGAAAAAAATTATGTTTGGTCATATCTAACTCTTTGGATTTGGCTCACAATTTTAACAACCAATTCTTCTTTTTACATCATCTCTTTGATTAGGCAATACTCTTGTTTTATCTTTTTTAGATTCTTCAATTAAAAATATTAAGGATTCAACTATGACTATCTTTTTGTGGGAGTCTACAAGAAAATACCCATAGTTCATTGCACTATTTGGGTCCTCAACTCTTTCACATCTCCCAACAAATTTCACTAGTGTTTTTCTACTTATTTTTTAATTCTTGACATGTTTTCTTTATTAGGTGGGATTTAGTTATTTTATTACTTGCTATAGTTGAAATAATTACACATCATATAACATTACTATCTTTGGTGTATGTAGTCAAACCCACTCATTCATATGCATTGATTAGATTTTTTACTATAGATTTGTGATGGGTTTAAAATTAAGATTTATTACCATTTCAAAAAATAATTGACATCTTCAAGTTTTATTTAAGTTTTCAAAAAATACTTTTCATATTTTATTAATATTTCTTCTCCAAGTGTGTTTGAAAATCTTAACCATTGATTTTAAATAATTCTCGTCCATTTCAATTAAAAACTTACATTTTATGCAAAATTTTACGAGGTGTTCTCAATGGTAAACTTGTTCCATTACATATTATTCTTTTCATTTCACAAATTGTTTTTATCTTCAAAATCTAGTATATTTATTGTGTTTTCAATAAGTTGATCAATTGGTGTAACATTATCATTGATTATTGGTGGGTACAATCCAATTAAAATTATCAAAACAAGAAAAAGAAGGTACATGAATAGTAAATATAATTTAAGCATGTAAATATTTGACTATGTGAATATCTAATCATAAACATTGAATCATATAACAATATAAGCATATATCAAGAAGTGTAAAGAATACACTATGTAAGCACAACATGGGCTAGAGATAAAATTAGCGAATAAGAATGTTTCCCCCAACATGGGAAATAGAATGGTGATGTGGTCTTTAGTGGCCTATTAACACCCATATAAATATATTGAATACTAGTATAGACATAATGTGACATCCAAAAGCATGAAAACACAAAGGTTTATAAAGTGTCTAGGCCCTAGTGGTATAGGAATAGGAATAAGGGTATAGACTTGAAACTATGGTCAAGGGCCCTAAGGCAAGGAATTAAGAAATGTAGAAGGCCTAAAACCATGATGAGTAGTAAGAAACCACAAGCACGTTTAATATCAAAGTGATTGGGAAAGTCCACAAGGTATAGAAATAGTAGGCACAATATGGAATAGAGAGAAGAATGATGCTGCCAAATGTAATTTAGAAAAAGGGATTACTTAACATTTTTACTACTTCTTTTGATTTCTCTATATGTTAGTATGTGTGTAATTTGTTTCTCAAGTGGATGATTGGAATATGTATGCATATTAACCTTGGTTTCATAAGTTTATGATTGTTTGGATTTAAAAATATTTTTCTAATCTATTTTCAATCATTTGTAACTCTTTAAGGCATATCATGTACAAGTCGTATATGTCATCATTTCTCTCATAAGGTACATTGCTTGGTTTTTTCTCGATTGTATCTATTTTTTGAACTGGCTAGCATTAAATATTGGCGTATAATGAACCATTTAAATTATGATGAACTATTTCATGAAAAAAATGAACACATTGAAGGGACAACTATATATTTCTCAATCCATGGCCTCCAAAGTAATACACCAAATCTATTATAAGATCATATCACATGATATATAATAATTAATTTCTTAGGTTCAATATTCAAATGTACATTAATGTATCCAATATATTAAGTAGCATGTCATTAGTCATCTTCAATGAAACCTTAGAATATGCAAATTCTTGATCACTAATAAAAGTATTAAATAATTCTTCCTCCATAAAAACATTGTATTCACATGCAAGATCAATGAGAAAATAAGTAGATGAAATTCTAAAATTCCCTTACATATAATGGACCATACAAATCATTTTGTGGGATTTCCTCTTTAGAAAATTGTGACCAATTGTATAATATAAGAAGAGAAATAAGTATATTTAGACTCAATATTTCACACAAACATATATTATATTCCTTTTCCATACTATCATTTTTATCTTATGTGTCACGTGTCTCAATAGTATGTAAATGACTTGGTAATGAATCTTTATAAATTAACAATCTACTATTAGGGGGTGCAATTGATGGATTTATGTTATTGTTAAGACCATGAAATATAATAATATTATTATCAATACAATCGTGTACCATATGTTTAAAATTGAAGCAAGATTATGTGTAATGCCATTCAATTCTATGATAACTAAAAAATCCTTGATCTAATATTATATAACTTAAGAAGTGATTTAGAATTTTCTAATGGATGAATAGGAGGGATTTTAATTAGATTTAGACTTAACAAACCTTGAAGAACATCATCCATGGATTCTTGAACCTTAGTAAAATTCCAAGGAACATTTTTTTTGAAAGAACAAGAAAAAAGAAATATTATCCACTTAATTCACATTTTCCTTCTCATCACTACTCTTTAGAAAACTATTTTCACTTTTGACGCTTCTAAGGATAATAATTGTGTTTACTTGATGATCCATATTTTTAAGGCATTGCTTACAAAAAAACTTCTATTTCATATTCTTAACATGTGCCATGGAAATCCATAAAAGAAGAAAAACTATACAAGTACACATTATCTTGAATATTCTTTCATTTATGGTAAAAAAAAAGTTACAAGAAGATACTGAGTGAGAGGAAAGGTATTGTGATTTGAGGTTATCTTTGAATTTCATATAAGACAAATGCATGTTGGAACCACATATAGGGATATCTAACATGACAAATATTCCTATAAGAGAGAAGGGGAACTAAAATATTTTAAAGTCATTTTGTAACATGGATAGCATGTTATGGTGATGGGTGAAAATGAATTATCACTATTTCTACCATAGTGTAATGTGATAAGCTTATTAATATTCTCAATAGCAATAGGGTCATGTGTCTAAAGAGGTCATTGAGTGTGAGGTGAAGGTGTTTAAATTATATATCAAGCCATGTATTCATAGGAAAATTACCATCTCTATGCCTTATAACTCTAAAAGTAGAATGTATGGTTGGATAAGGGCATACAAGGTGACACATATAGAAAGGTTAAATATATTGGTACCATAAGATATCAAAATATAATCAACTATGTTATCCCCACCTTTGTGGTTAAATAAATTCAATAGATGTTTGAGGAATTTGTTCATCAAATTGAGGTGGCATAAAGGACATACCTTCAACTTCGATATTCAATTTCTTAATTGCACAAAGTTGTCTCGCTCTTTCCCAACTTCATGTTCCTCCAATGTTTGATTTTTTGGTCAATTTTCTTAGTATAATGTTGAATTATATATTAATTTAATATAAATGGTCAAAATAATGAAAACAATGATTAAGTATTATCAAATTCAAATTTAAAACATGAAAACAATTATTTGAATTCTTAAATTCTTTAAAACATGGAAATAATGATTGATACTATCAAATTTAATTTTAAAACATGTAATTTCAATATTCTACATCAATAGAATAAAAGGTGATAAATTAGTCAAACAATTATTGCAAGTTTGAAAACCATGTAAAGTGTGTATGTATGTCAAAAAATACACAGTTTGTAGGATAAAACATAGCATGTGGGTCCAAAATCATAGGATGCACATGTTTTTTGACCTTTTTTTACATACAAAAAATGCAATCATGCTTCAACTTGGCTTTGATATTGCCAACTGTTAGGGTTGGATTTTTCTTAGGCATCCAATCCAAACAGTTGGATTTGCATGTCAACACCCAAAGACATGTTTTTTGTCAAATATAGAAAAACAACTAAATGTTGAGCATGCTCTTTATCAGGTTTATGCGTTTTTTTTATGTTGATTTAAAAAATGCCACAATAATGTCAAGCTCCCTCTTACCTAACTAACCACATAATTTTTTCTACATGTCAAATATGTTAAGGTTTTGATTTTTAATTTTTTTGGCTAGCATCTTTTTTTTTTTTCCAAAAACCAATATACATTATTTTTAGTGTCATTTTTTAATCAATCATCTAAATTTGAAACAAATATATTTTTATAATCCAAACTCTATTCTATAGACATTCAAAAATTTGACTTTTGATTAGTTTTCCAAAAAAGAAGGGGAAGCACACTCAACATTTTGTTTTTCAAGATTTGTCCACTTTAAAAATTAGTAAAAATTCATATAATTTTAAAAAATTAACAAAAAAAACATGTATAAATTATGTGATACAACTAATTTTCCTCCAAAGTGACTTGTGAAATACTTTTATAAAATTAACATTTTAGGGGGAGCACGTCAAACGCTATGTTATATATTTTTCTAACAAAAATAGAAGCAGTTTGTGTGCTCCTCCTATTTGAACTCTTAATCTCCACCATTTTTTTTAAATAGTAGTTTAAAAACCAAGTTTTGAACACTATGAATCTTGTTCTTGCCACATTTTCAAATTTTGAGCATGGTTATCTTCAATTACTCATCCAAGATCAATTTTTATTGATCTTAGAAAGAAAGAAAAAAAAGTGACCACTTTTAGGTCCCCCATTTCCATGCACAAACCCATAGGTTTAAAATTTCACTTAGTAGCTCATGGCTTCAAGATGTGAGTTTTATCTTTTGCAATACATCAAAATATTAAGAATGCACATGAAGAGTTATTATGTTCCTTTGTGATTAATTTTTAAATTTGAGTCATTTTACTATGGACACTTATATTCCTACTCCTAAGGAATCCACATGTGCAAATGAATTTTTTTTTTATGAAAGGTAAAGATAAAGTAATGGGCACACTAGTGTACAAAGTCCTCTTTGAGTAACTCTCTCTCTCTCTCTCTCATGTTCCTTTGTGATTAATTTTTAAATTTGAGTCATTTTACTATGGACACTTATATTCCTACTCCTAAGGAATCCCCATGTGCAAATGAAAAAGTTTTCTATGAAAAGTAAAGATAAAGTAATGGGCACACTAGTACACAAAGTCCTCTTTGATTCTCTCTCTCTCTCACTCTCTCTCTCTCTCAAAATAGCACATGGTTATTTTAAATGGCTATATAATGATACTCCTTGAACTTTTCTATTTTTTAGATTTTCTAGTGGGACACTCATTACAAGGAAGTGTGTAATAAAGTGACACCTATATCCTTTTAATGAGTGTGAACTAATCAGCTTTCATGACCTACTTAATTTCACTTTGGCATACATCTTCATAATAGTTTGTATACAAGTCAAAGTTAGAAAAATGTAATGGTGAAAATTACATCTCTTTCACTTTTTCACTTCGTTTTGGACTGACTTTGACTTTGGATATTCTTTATGCATTGAAAAGTGTATAATGGCATGATTTTTTTCTAAGAGCTATCATGTAACTTGAACCTTACCTGATCCCATTTGCATGTCCACAAAAGTACATATACCCTCTTACCTAGCAAAGTCCTCAAAAGGTATTCTCAAAACCATCATTCAAACTAAACAAATTCCAAGCATCCAAGCAAGTTGAAAAACAAGTATTAAAAGTTATCAAAGCTTGGATATGTATCTTAAAGTTTAGATTTGAAAACACAATTCAATCCACATTTGACAGATATCACTTCCATGATCATGAAAATGATTGATAGCACTAGACAATATCAAATTTTGAAGAGTTGAACAAGAAGAAAAATGACGAACATTGGAGCGTTGGGTGGGACGTGCGATGTCCAATGGGAGGAATTGATTTTGAATGATGTTGTGCAGGGTGTGGGCAGGGTTTTTTTGCAGTCGTCTAAGGTTGGTCAGGTGGCCTGCGGGGGCCCTTCTCCTCTGGTGGTTGGGGCTCCCCCTGCTGCTTTGCGGGCATTTAATGTTTCTTTGCGAGTGAATGGAGATCCCTCTACTCCTTTTCTCTCTGTGGCACATCCTTCTACTCTTGTTTCTAGTGGTCTCCCTTCTGGTGGTCATCGAATGTCCTTTTCTGAGGCAGTTTCAAAAGGTTGTGCTTGTTCAGTGCCTACTACGGCTAAGGTTAGACCTTTGCCCTGTGCCCAGGCTTCCCTTGTTGTGGTATGTGGACTTGAAGTTGCTGAAAATGAGGAATATTATTTGAAACAGGGTGTGGTCTACAGGTTTAATGGCTTGTGGCCCTCCCTTCCCGATCTCCATGATTGGGTTTTTGTTTCTTGGAAGCATATTGTCTTTGGGCAAATTGAGCTCTATCTCAGTGCTAGGGGGTTCTTCTTAGCTACCTTTGCCTCCTTTGTGGAGCGGGACTGTGTGCTAGACAAGGGATGGATGTGGGGTATTCATTCGTTGTCCATCAAGCCTTGGTCTCGCACTTTCAATCCTCTTACTGAGCCGCTGAATATTAGACCAATTCAGGTCCATCTACCGAATCTCCCTCTCTAGTTTTGGGAGGATTCTTATTATGAAGCTATTGGCAACACCATTGGACACTTTCTGAAGGTGGACTCTACAACTTGGGATCTAGGGCACACTACGGTGGCTCGTATCTTAGTTGATTTAGACATGTCCAAACCTCTCCATGGTGATGTGGTCTTGATGGTGGAGGACAGACCTTAGAGGTAGCTACTAGATTATGAGGGCCTCCCCTTTTGGTGCAAGAGGTGTTTCTCCACTAGTCATTTGGCCTCTAGTTGCCCTCTTTCCCATCGCAAGGGCGTTGCTACTTGGTGGAAGAATGCTCTCTTAGACCATCTCACGGTTGGTTCTCCCTCTTCGGATGCTTCCTTCGAGGAGGACGACCCTCGCTTGGCTCCCATGGTGTCTGAGTCTTGCTTGGATCCTCTTCCGACTATCCCTTATGTGGAACCTGTGCTACCTCGATTTGTTGTCGCTGTTCAGGCAAAACATGCTCGTCTCTTGTTGAACGACTTTGTTGGACCTTTAATAGCTCTTGTTTCCTCTTCTACGCTTCCAAGTCCCTCGTTGCGTGGTGGCTCCTTGCTCAGGGTGGGTGTTGAGGATCTTCTCCTCTCGCCTTGCTTGGTGGGTTTCAATTATGAGTCTTCCTAGTTTGTTGTGCTGAGAAAGAAGAAGGGACTCCCCAAATCTGTTGCTTCTTCATGGCCTAGGGTTCAGGGAGTCAGATTGGTCCCCTCAGGTTTTGGGGTTGTCTAGTCCCTATTTGTTGCTCTATAGCTGTCTTTCAGTTGTTTTTGCTAGGCCCTAGTGGCTCTTGTTTGCTCTTCTCCTAGTTCATGTTCTGGTTTGAACTAGCTTGTTTTTGGCCCTGGGGGCTTTCTGTGTGAAGGGTACAACACCCTATAAATGTTGCTTATTTTATCAAAAACAAATCATTTACAACCATCTATCACAAAATATCTACATCTAATGTGAAATGAAATTCCTTTTGTATATTTATTTTATTTATTTCAACACTTAAATTCAAATAATTTTTAATGCTAACTATTTCAGATTTTAAATATTGTTTAATTGTTTTACCTAAAATTTTATGGAAAAATATTTTATTCTCCATTTTCACTCTCTAGATGATCTATTACATACCTAGTTTGATGTGTCAAGAGTACTCTACTCTAGGAGAATATCTTATTTAAACAAATAACCCCTAAGGACATAACTAGAGATAAAGTACTTGGACCCTCTTTATCATGATGACAAGAACGATCATTAACTCATAAAATCATTTGCATCACAACAAACAATCATTTGTAGTAGAGATTCTTTGTACTTGTTGTCATCAAGAGTACTCTACTCTAGGAGAATATCTTATTTAAATCAATAACCCTTAGGACATAACTAGAGATAAAGTACTTGAACCCTATCATGATGACAAGGATTATCATTAACTCATAAAATCATTTGTATCCTAACAAACAATCATTTGTAGTATAGATTCTTTTTACTTCTTGTCATGGAAATATAAGATATGCTAATAACAATTCTTTTTATGTTTTTACTTTCACACTTTTAGTAATTGCATACCTCACAATTCATAACTCCACTAAGAATTTAGAAGCATCTTGAGATCCCCAAGGCTTTGGACAACATTATTAATACCATACTTTCATGGCCTTAACCCTTCTACATACTTAATCATTGTGTGCAATGAAAACACCATAACTCAACTAACTCTTGTTGGTGACAAGCCTTCTCCAACTCTCTATGAAACCAATATTGCATTTGCAGTTCCCAACTAGACCTTAATCTCAGGCCTTTTCAGTAGATTCATTTTCACTACATTCACCAAGCTCTATGGTTTAAAATCGATGTCATTGGTCATATGGGGTTGTCTATCAAGCAATCTAAACTGTTTATCCTCTATATAAATGCTTCATTTAACCTCAAATTTCTGACATGGAACCATTCCATACTAGCTCTCTCAGCTTAGAAATATCAAGACATTCATATTGGATGAGAATATGTTGAGTGGGAGTGTTCCAAATTGGGTCAATGCACTTTCAAGCTTAAGTGTTGTTGAGCTTAAAAAATAATAGGCTAAGTGGGTATGTGCCACATTCAAGAACTCAGAGTTTTATCCTTATCAGGTAATAATCTCTATGAGAATGTACTTGATTTCAACACAATGACAAGTCTGCACATTTTAGATGTAGGAGGAAATGCACTGGGACTGTACTTCCAAATGCCTAGAAAAGGATTGATTACACTCTCCCTAAGGAAAAATAGGTTCAGTTGTCGCATACCTTTGTAAATTAGGACATAAAACTTTGATCTATCTTTTAATGCTCTAACTGGGCCACCTTTCTCTTTCCTATTTTCTATGCTTTCCATTCCCCACATAAATTTTGTATGTTCATAAGTGGGACTATTCCTCAAAAATGTCTTACAATCATAGTTTCAAGTTTCTGGACCTTTCTGCAAACCTTTGATAAGATGATTAACTTCATGTCTACAAGTTATTTTTGATGAAAAAATTTCCACCATCAAAGGAAATTACTTAGTTACCAATTTGCAACCCCAAATAGTTATTCCCATTGTCAAGCTACTCATGTGTCTAAGAAATCTCACAAAACCCAAAAAAAGAGTAAAGTGATAGTTGATGGCGTTGTTGCAGCTTTGTTGCTAGTAGCTTTGCTAGTTTGTGTGTTGATCACAAGAATTTTTTGGGCATTGTTATTGCCTTGTATTGTCCATAGGATAGTCTACATTAGGTATAAAAATGTTGGACTTTCTTGTTGTTGATTTGTGTTATAAATGCTTAAAATTATATTTCAACAATTACAACTACATTTCACAATTTGTGTTGTAAAAATACTACATTATTATCTATATGTCTAAATTTGTGCTTTGAGACTGGACTAATTATGTCGATATGACTAAATTTGTGTTGTGAAATTATTAACATTATATCCATATATTATCAATTTGTATTGTCAAACTTTAGTATTATGTCCATAAGACTAAATGTGTGGTGTGAAAAATTCTAGCAATGTCTTTCATATGTTTTAAGAAACCTCGAGTGCCTACTTGATGGTCTAGCACGGAACTCAAATAAGAGTTTTGGTTGCAAAGTCAATTGGGAGGCCAATATCAAATGACCCTTATACAACAAATAGAATCCATCCCATGAGTGATTGGGCTTTTAGGAGGGATGACTAGATACCTAGTGGATAAGTTGCTACATGTGACTATCTTGCTAACACCATTAGCAGCCAAGTAGGGGTGGGCATTGATAAAGCACTCAAAGTAGGATGGTCTTCAAATTGGTGTGATAGCATATTTTTCATAACATTATCTTATGTCATGTCCCCTTCTAATCAATTTTTATTTGTGGAATTAAGGCTAATCCTTATCTTCAATGAGCTAAGCTCAAGCCTAAAATGGTTCATCATCATTTCCCAAATGCTTTCCAATGTGTTTGAAGTGGAAAAGGTCTCAAAAATTCTAAGTGTGCGGTATTCCTTCTTGTATCTCTAAGTCTCTACAAGCTGTCAAACTTTTGGAGTTCATCATATCAGCATGCCTTTTCATCTAAATCAGACTTCTCCTTAGTTCTCGTTGAAATTTAAGACTTTAACATACCATAATGTCTTTCTGCCCAACTCCACTTCTCCTATATTACTGACAAAGTTTTGGACTTTTCCATCACAATATACCTTTTTGCCAAACCTCGCTCTTTCCTTTCCCCTTATTGGAGTTTTGGACTTTTACCTACCATAATGCCTTCCCCCAATTCCTTGACTCCCAAACTCTAACATTCCTGCCCATTTACACTATTCACCTCATCTACGTCTCAATATGACACAAAAGTGCCATCAACATGCTAGACTTGACCACACAACTTCTCCAAAAGGGTTTTCTCACCCAAGAACATTGTTTAAACTTCAAAGGGATGAGGATTCACATGTACATGTGGATTGTAGAATGATAATGGTCATGTTTCATTAATGTGGTAGTCGAGGTTTAGTCGCCAATTCAAAGCTTTTCACAAGT
Source organism: Sequoia sempervirens (assembly GCA_007258455.2). NCBI lineage: Eukaryota > Viridiplantae > Streptophyta > Pinopsida > Cupressales > Cupressaceae > Sequoia > Sequoia sempervirens. Next base: position 752,451 of record VDFB02045023.1, read on the forward strand.
TCTTCCTACCTTGCACACATAGATTGAAGAACACCATTAATGTTAATGATGTCAAGGGTTCATGGCAGTGGACCTCTTTCCCAAGCCATTTGAATATGCCAAAGGAGATATATTTTAGGATTTTTCATTTGGATTATTGATTATTCTCCAAGTTAAAACCCTAGCCAACATTATTCTAAGCACTAGTGTTCAAACAATTAGATTTGAGCACAAAAACCTTCAAATTTACTGAGACTTGATCACGAAAACCCTTTGGTCACCTAGGCACAAGGATAGAATCCCTTTTACTTGGCTAGATGATCACCTAGAGGTCACACGTAAGCTTCCAGATTGTGGATCTTTAGTTGTATTGAGTTGCACAACATTCCAATTGTCATGGGAGTGAGCATTATATTCATCAATTTGTTATAGTTGTTGTTGGAGCATTATAATGTATTTCATAATAGTTAATATAGAGAATTTTTTGTTATTTATCTTTCATCTTTGTGAGTTTGATTTATAATCTAGGTCATAATATTATTATGTAAATGTGAAGGAAATTTTTGGGTCCATGTTAGGTTCGAGTCAAATGTTAAATCAATCGCATTGGACTATGAAACCTATTGTTGATGTGGGTTGAAGTACAGTAGTTTATGTTGTCAAATCTATAGGTGTTACAACATTCTTGAATGTATTTCTAACTTATTTTAATTAGAAATATCTAGAGGTTTTTTCACTAAAGCATCAGCTCACAGGTCATATGGTGTATTGACATTGTCATGTAAGCATGAGGAAATATGATCCCTTGGCTTAATTTGGTTAAACACTTGAATTTGAAATTTACTAGTTAAAACCTTGAGTTCAGTTTTAATATAATTTGGGGTATTAATGAATGCAAATCAATGAAGAAATTGGATTCTCATAAGTTAGGATTAAAAATAATTAAATCAAAAGTTTATTTCATTAAAATAACTATTAGGGTTAATTGCAACAATTAATGTATAAGTCGTGGAAGAGAACTTAAGGCTTTGCTAGACTAGTTAAAGTTTCTAAACTTGATTTAAATAATATTTAACCTAAATATCAATTTATATACATAATATTTTGGCTCAAGTTAGTTATAGTTTGCAAGAATAGGGTTAAAATATGTAAACCCAAATTTTAATGGTTCAAAATATTAAATATTTGTAGAGGTTTTTTATAATATTTGCTTAAATATTTAGTCCTAGATATTATATCTTGTCATTTTTGTAGGTTATCTCATAGTCATAACCCAATATCTTGGTGACCCACTTTTGTCAAGCTCTAGGGAAGAGACTCATTGGTCCAAAAAATACTTGAGATTGTGATGACTAGTTTTAATGTAGAAGTGTCTTCTGACAAGGTATGGATGCCATTTATTAATTATGTGAAGAATGGTTAGCATCCCTTCTCATAGATGTTATAGGTGAGATTTTTTCATTTAGGTTCTTGCATGAGAACAAACTCGATCAGATCCTAAATTGTCAATTCCAATGATGAATGTTTTGGAGAAATCTAGCAGAGAAAGAACTAGTGAGGTGCACATAGCTTGTTTAAGTAGAGCAAATGATGCCTCTGAGTTATTGACAACTAGAAGGAATCCTTTTTAAGAATGTTTGTGAGGAGAGCTAAAATTTCCCTAAAGTCTCTTTAGATTTTTTGGTTTAGGCTAGTTCTTCATGGCATCAAATTTTTGTTGGGTCCACCTTCAATCCATCCTCAAAACAATGTGCCCTAGGTATTCAATCTCTTTCTAGTCAATGGAGCATTTGGAGCATGTTAGCAAAAAGGATTTGGAGGCTTGTTCCAAATGCAAGAGGTGCTCTACTCATGTTCAACTATAAATAAGAATATCATTAAATAAAAAACTAAGATGAATATCTAAAGAAAAGGGAAAAAGTTATTTTTCATCAAATTCTAAAAGGTGGACAATGTGTTAGTGAAGCCAATTGGCATGACAAGAAACTCACAATAACTATTAAAAGTGTGGAATGTTATTTTTGGAATTTCCTCTTATATGATGTGGATCTGGTGATAGTTTGATCATAAATCTAGCTTGGAGAAGTGTATAGGAGTGAATTTGCACCCCATGTGTAAATTCCCCCTTTTGCCCTCTCCACTTTAGAAAACCAAGTTCGGAGGCTTAATTCCACCTAAGCCTACTTCTTGCATCCTACTTGGCGCCTATTTTGAGCATCAATGGAGGCATTTCTATTGGGGATGCTCGCACGGCGCGCAGACGTTCGTGCAGAGCGCTTACGTCCCTGGCATATTCCTTCGGTTAAACCTGCAGAGGCGTTACACTTCTCATTGGGAGTCAAGTTGTAACGCCCCCTTCGGTTGGCCGACCCGAATATGGTCATTTCTTTCATTCCCCTCTTCAAATTCATTCCTTCAACATCCATTCTAACTTCTTCTGAGCTACTACACACTTCAAGCATCCATTCTCACACTCTTGCATTCTCTCAAGCTCTCAAACAACATACTAGCACCTCATTGTAGCAAACACAACACTCCATCTTTGGTAGAACAAGTTGGGAATGAAACACCATTGTAGTAGAGGCTTGAGTACTCTCATTTTCTCCCCCAAGCAACCTTGAGTGCTCTTGGTGGAGGTGGTAAGCTTCCCTTTCTTTCCTTCTATCACTTGGTTGACTTAGCACTTTACTATTTTGTAGTACTTTTGTGTTTTTCACTACATTATTCTCTTTATCTCGCTTCTTTGGTTGTCCGTGGAGGTGGAAACACCTAAACGGGGGTCTAACTGAGGCAAACCCCTATACAACCACCCAACATTTTCCTCTCTTTTTGTGTATAGATGGACGTGCTTTCGAGGAGCTAGCTGGTGAACGAGTTCTTTTGTGAGATCCTTCTTGCCACTTTGACTCTCATATTTTTGCTTTACCATATTAGAGAATATTTCATTTACTTAATCTCGTTGTTTTGGCCCTTTAGTAATAATTAGTTGGGTCATTAGCATGTTTTAATAGGTTTAGTCTTGTCTCTTTTGTTGTTTGGTCGTACGGACACCAACACACTTTAGAGACGCCAACGCATCGCGCTGTCATCCAAGGACCACGCTTCCGTCCTTGGGCAAAGAGCTCCCTAAGATGCAATGTTGAACCTGAAAACCAACTCGCCTAGCCCCACTTCAAAATTCAAGATCGCAGAGTGGTTGCAAGACCCTATAGTCCTCACCATTCTCATCCTTATACCCTAAACATCCCATTTAGTTGAGGTAAGTTAGGGCAGCTTTCCACATCTTGGCTCTATGTGACCTGGGGCCTTGCACGTGGAGGTCCCCCTTCCTTACAAGAAGAAGCAAACACCATGGAGTTCATCTAAGAGTTTATCAGCCACCAAAATGGAAGATTTAGCCTTGATGGTGATTTTGTTTAGCACTTTAAAATCAATGCAAAGGAATCAAGAGCCATCTTTTTTGCCTACCAATAGGAATGGGGGGGAGTAAGGATTGGTGTTTGACCTAATAAACCCTTGGCATAGTAGTTCCAAGGTTAAATTCTTGATCTCAATCTTTTGCAAAAATGGGTATCTAAAGGGGTAGATATTTGGAGGTGTGCACCTAGTAGTAACCAAATGGTATGATCTTCAATGTAGGTTGGTGGTAGCCAATTGGCTCTAGGAAGACCACTCAATGGTGAAGCAAAATCTCTTGGAGATCTTGAGGCTAGCTTGAGGAAAAAGAGTATGTAACCTAAATAGCAGAAAATTGAGTAATAATCCCATGAGACCCACTTTTTTAGTAACTCTTCCATGCAATGAGAGCTAATGAGATCAATAGATCCAGGGGCTAGTTCTCACAAGGTGTGTTGCTAGCCATTATCTATGAACTACATCCAAAGTTAAAAAAATATTCAAGATAGGACTAAGAGTGTGGAAGCATTGTGCTTTCACCAACAATGTCATAACTGACCAAGTGTAGGACACACATATCAAATTTGAGAGTGTAGTCCCCCATGGAGATGAATTTTTTGGTGATTTCCCTTACAAGGTAAGGTACCTCCATTGGTGATAATTAATTCAAAGCTAGAACAATTGTAGACAAAACAATCAATGTGTTTGGCCAATCTTGGGTCAATAAAATAATGAATGCTACATGAATAATGAGAATTATGACTGTGCTTCTTAAAAAGACCTTTGACCTTCATTGGTTGGGGACAAGAGATCTTGGCTAATGCATGCACAAATATTTTAAGAGTAAGGTTGACATTTGAATCCTCAATTGATAGCAACTCCTCTTTCTAGGCCTCTTTGGCATCTTCCCGTTCCTCTACCTCTAGAGGAGATTCCACATGTGATGGCTATGAGTAAATTTTTCATCACACTTGTAACACAACTCCTTTTCTCAATGAGCTTGCATCTTTGCTTCAATGAGACCTTTGATAAATGTAGAATGATTCTTGGGGTGGGGACAATACTATTCAAAATAGTGGTCTTAAATGGGGTGAGCTTGGAGATATGAGTTTATCTTTTGCAAGTTTTTCCAAACCTGTGGTTACCATCATATCCCTAGGTTTGAACATTTTGACCTTAGACCAAATTTCCTCCTAGAAGCTACTTATGAAACAACTAGTAAAGAAGTTGTATGTCAATCATTTAGTTTGGTTGGCAATTTTCTCAAATTCAATCTAATAATCATGAATAGAACCAATTTGCTTTAGTTTGGTTAAAGCTCCCATAAAGCCTTCATATGCACTAGGACCAAACTAAACCAAGAGAATCTCTCTAAATTTGGTCCAACTAGGTTCAAGATTAGCTTTTATGTACCATTTATACAATAGGATTTATTCCTTTTACAAGTTGAATGAGGTAATGAGGACCATATGTCCCCAAGCATTACTATGGAGAGTATAATATTATTCAATGTGATAGATCCAACAAGTAGGATTTGTACCATTAAAATTGGGAAAATCAGGTTTTGGACCTTGAGACATTTGGCTAGCTTGAAAATTGCATCTAGGGTTGTTAGAGTGGTCATGAGATGGGTCTTAGTCAATAATGCAACTAAGAGATTCTAATATTTGGGTTTGTCTATCACCAGGGGAGGAGATGTGAGTCAAATTCTTCCATTTTAGTGCTACTGCTACATCCATTTCCTTAGATTGTGTTCATCATCGTAGGAGGGGTCTCCAAGTTTCCAAAAAAAAGGTTGGAATTATATACCAAAATAGTCAACTTGAAGAGAGAATTGTAATGGGACAATTGGTCAAAGAGGGGGGCAAATATTATTTGTTTCCTTTTTTTTGTTATAGGGTTTTGTGATTATAGATCCCTTTGGGGCAAATCTTTGGCCAAAATATATGCAATGCTCAATTTAATAATTATTGACTTTTCACTACTCGTGCTACAACCCTATGGAATGTTGTGCATCTATAAATTGTACTCTACCAATCCAAAAACAACTAGTGGTGGTATTCTCCAACTTCCATATATGAAAATCTTATCCAAGTAGATCTAGTATGGCATGACTAATATTTTGGGGCTAATGCTTATTGGTGCATCATAGGTGGCAAATAATCGATGGCTTCCTAGGGCTAGGTTTAAAAAAAACCTATGGGGTCTTCCAATGTAGTTGAGGGTATGTGGAAACATAAGACCATATATAGGGGCTATATCATCACATGATTTGGAAGGACAATCCCTCCAACCTTTACTAGAACCTATATAGGGAATCCAACTTTACCTAGAACAATTACTCGTCTATGATTTTGAAAAACCCGGGAACAAGGTTTCTACCTTAAAAATAGAAGAAAGACTACTAGCAAGAAAAAAAAATTAAAAAACTAGTAAATTTAAGGTCAAATCATAGTGCCACTACTTCTTTAGCCACTTTCTTATCACCAAGTTCCCAAGAGGATGAGGTGGAAGAATATGATGGGCAATCATATAAGGCCCTAAATGAAAAATGTTGCAATAAAACATGGCCCTAGAAAGAGCTCTAGTACCGAATGATATAACTGTTCTTGCAAAAGACCCGCAAAATAACTAAAACAAAAAAATAAGTGTTGCAGAGGGATACACAAAACCAATATTTGAATAAAAGATTAATATTGATATATTGCTAGCCTCTTTCTGTGGGCAACCTCTAAAGCTAACACACTATACAATATAATTCATGGATATATTGCTATATATAAAAGATTAATATTGATATATTGCTAGCCTCTTTCTGTGGGCAACCTCCTAAAGCTAACACACTATACAATATAATTCATGGATACCCATTCTTCCATCAAAACCCTCTTTTTAAACTAATTCTACCCAAGAGAACTATTATTTCCCATGCATGTTGGATAAATCTACTTAGCAAAAGGAACAACTTACAAAGCATAAGCATCCAATGCTTTTATTAATAGAGCTTAATACAAAAGTAATTAGCTAGGGAGAAATAGTTAGAACTTTGAGTCCTAACAAAAACCACTAAATTATACCCTTGTGTCTGAATTTGGGTCATTTTGCCTATAGCATTACAATTGTTGTGCCATAAAACTAGTACATTATACCCATATCTGAATTGTGTTAGAATCTACAGAAATTATATTCTATGGCTGAATTTGGGCTGTAAATCTACCATCATTATGCCTATATGTCTGAATTTGTGTTATAAAGTTACAAAAATTATGTCATATGACCATTTGCTGTGGTGTGAAACTACCATTGTTAACTCCATATGTTGAAATTTGCATTATAAAACAACACAATAAATCTGAAAAACTACCTAACATCCTCTAAGTTGTTAGTGCATTGTCACAGTGGTGCTATGGTTAAATAAGAGAATAACAATTATGAAGCTAACGAGAATTGCTCATGGTCAATTTCACTAAGCAAAACGAGGCCTTGTATGCTTTGTACTTTATTAACTTAGTATCAAGCCTGAATAGTCCCCTATATGCCATTCCCAAAATCATCAAACTTAAAGCCAGTCATCTCATTTTCCCTTATTGCTAGAACCGTGGGAGCTTCAATGTACTCTAGCTCATATCACTTGATATCATGGAGGAGTAATAGCCTAGCATAAATTGCAACTAATTCACATGTGATGCACAAATTGTTGGGTATGCTGAACAAACATTTTATTCTTCTCAACTCCCTATCAATGTTATTATACGTCATTCCATGTGCATGAGAGCATAGAAGCTTTAAAATTATGCTATAATAATTACAACCATTTTTCACAATTTGTGCTGTTAAGGTATTACACTATTATCCATATGTATAAGATTGTGCTATGAAACAAGACTAGATATGCCCATATGACTGGATTTGTGGTGTGACAGAACTAACTTTATACCCATATTTCTAAATTTGTGTTGTCAAACTACAATAATTATGCCCAGAAGACTGAATTCATGGTGTGAAACTACTATCATTATACCCATGTGTCTGAATTTGTGTCATTAAGTTACAGAAATTTTGCCTATGGCACTAAAATTCGTGTGCCACAGAACTAGTACGCTATACACGTATCTGAATTGCGCTTTGAAACTACAGAAATTATGCCCATGTGGCTGAATTTGGACTGTGAATCTACCATCATTATGCCCATTTCTCTGATTTGTGCTATAAAGCTACAGAATTATGTCCATATGACCATTTATTGTGGTGTAAAACTACCAGAGTTGAGTCTATATATCTGAATCTGCATTATGAAATAACTCAAGGAATGAGAAAAACCAGCTGACATCCTCTAAGTTGCTCACTCTAGAGACTGAAAAGATTATCAAGACTCAAAACAAAGCAGCAAATATGTTGAATTAGAAGCCTTATCCAAAGATGTTCACATCTCTAGTGATGATTTGGGGGTGAAGACCAAACACTTTGCAGTGCATAGCATGGATGTCACAAAGTGTGTTTATGCCACCAGTGCTATCCTTTTCACAGGAGGCAATGAGCCTTGTGTTCTCTGTTGTTGTCTCAATTATCTATCATGCTACTGCAAATTCCTCACTCACATCAAGAAGAAAAATGGTGGTCTTTGTTATCATGCAAGGAAATGTTTGCAATATCAATGAGATTCAACAAACCAAATTCTCAAAGCTGCAGTGATAATCATCGCTCATTTTGCAGCACTTGGCATGACAAGCCCTGCTATTCCATCATGCTTGGAACAAAACAAAAAAAAAAGGCCATGGCGGAAACAAACCCACCCTTGCTAAATTGGTATCTTGGCAGGAACTTGGCTGCCCTGCACCTCCTGTTTAACCAAGAAATTGTTTTATTTATTTAAGTGTTTTATTCTTTACTAATCATGTCAAATTCTGTTAATATTTTAGACAAACCCATAACATAGATTTAAAGAAATTAATTTTACTCTCTTGCTTCCCTCATACAATCTTCAAATTTCCACTGTCATTGCTAAAGCAACAATCCACATATTAGAGTTTCCGGTATCTTCATATTTTATATAGGATTGCGGTTCTTTGCAAACATGATGATGGAAAACGAGTTCACGGGCTTCAGATTATCTTTTCAATAACTTGTCTTTTTCTAGATAGCAACTTCTCTTCTCCATTGTTAATAGGTAAGAAACTCTTGCCCTACATATCTTGTTCCCAGATTGCATCTTTGATTCTTTTGGCAGTCTGTAACATCTGCTCAAAATCTAATCTAGCCTCACCAAAGCATAAATCTCTTTGATATCCTTCCAACGGCTCAACCAGTATGAAGAATGGAGCCTGTATGATAAAGTTATTGCCCCTAGGAGATGCCCACTTAAAATACACAATCATGTCCAAACAAAGGGTTTGACAGCACTTTCATTCTAGAGACCTCCAATCTTTATCCATATTCCGGATTCCCAAATGACTACCATCTTTATACATTAAGATATTCAGGGAAATTGCTGAGTCCACCCTTCACCTACAACAACTAGATGAATTAGTAACAATCACCATGCATGAGCTCGTTTTTGCATTTGATATCCTTAATGTAGGTTAGCACTTGCGTCAAACTCAAACAAACTTCCACCTGAGTCATAAAGTGTGAACAAGATATGTCAAATTTTCAAAATCTCTTCAAACAAATAGTAAATTACCTTTGAATTTCATCGAGAACAATAGCCAAATAGCCAAATCAAATACACCACTAGAACATCCCACATCAAACATGACACACAATCTGTACAAGATCTTAACCGCCACTCATCAATTCCTTTTCTAGGCCAACATGAGCAAGGGAACCAATAAGTCTTTTGCTTTTGAAGTTGAAAAAACCAACAAGCCTATGCAAGGAAAGCAACAGTACTAAAATGATAAAATCTTAAGTGCCACAGAAAAAAATAATGGCACACTAATTGTATAACAACAGATTTAACCCTAGGAAATCCTTGCAGAGAAAAACCATCAATCAGCACTCACTATATTAAATAAATCTGAAATCATAATGCAATAAGATACTTCACTTTTGTCCTTAATTTTAATCTATGCGTCAGTTTTTACAGGGACATCAATATAGAAAACTGAGCTGTATTACAATAATATGGATATAAAATCGAGGCCTGAAAAAACCACCTTTAAAGGCCCAAAGAATTTTTCTCAGAGGCTCCCTTCCCCCAAACCTCCTCATCAGAGTCCCCCCATACTCCCCAGTGAGAGTGTTGCCCTGGACCCCCAGTTGTGGTGGGGTGTGCGGTGCATATAGGGTGTAAAAACATGGTAAAATCATGCAAAGTATATAACACATTTCCAACAGCTTTGAAAAATCAACCAATCCACATCAACAAATCAAACCAAAATTACGAAAATCAATCAATTCCTACAAGAAGACGATAAAAGATATTGTCTGATGACGATCCCTTCTCTTGGCCAGCCTTGAATATAATGTAACTGTTGCAAATAAAGTTGCTGATTTTGAAGGTTCTGTGATAATCCCTATACAATTCTATTGCTTCTGTTTATAATGTATAAATTTCACTACTTATTGCTACATATTTTTATATATGTCTCTTATTTGCCCTCTATGCAGAGAGTAGTACACTTAAGAAGATACATAATATAATACGAAGAAAAACACTAAAAGTTGCCAGAAGTGGCAATGCTGGAGGTTGGCAAAGGAGACATGTGCACTCATTAGGATCTCATGATAAGATTTATTCAGGTTTTCCGAAGATTCAATACAGCACATTCTATACAAAACAACTTGGTCCGAGTCTTTTTAGATTAACCACAACCTAAAGCTCCACTTTAGATTTAAACACCGAATGTTGGTTCAAGTTAAGCCTTTCTTCATATTTGCTTTCCCTTTCCATGTTTATATAAGAGGCTTAATTGTTAAAGAACCAAAAGATGATAGATTAAAGGGTTATCAAGGAATTGGAATATTACCTGTAATCAACTTAGCAATCCATACAATAAACCTAAGTTACCAATTCGTCCCTGGAAGCCTCCAGATACGATACAGTACGATTCGGATTCGAAACGGTTCAAATTCGGCCAGGATTCTAATTTCTGCCTGCGGATACGCCCAAGGTACGACTAGCCTTTGTGGATTCGTCCAGGATACGCCCAAACTGAATCCTATGCGAATCCAGACGCGTCAATGCCTAGACCACAGAAAATGTGCCTTTTTTTTCAATTTTAAATTATATTTTTGACTAAAAGTTGACTTCTAAATAGGTTGCTAGTTCATCCACTCAATAAAACGCAATAGGCTACATTCAAAAAAGGCAGAGGACTTGGTGTATGTGAATTCAAACTTGCGCCTCCTTACACACAAGCAAAGTTCCTACAAAGAAGGAGACACAAGGAAGTGGGATATTGAGCCAGAGCAGCTCGACTTGGATGCTTCAACAAGTCACTTAGCTGCACTTGATATTGATGGTGAGTATGAGCCTGAAGCAGCTACTAAGCATGAGAGTGCTAGTGTCAGTGCTAGTGCCAGTGCTTGTGTGAGTGCCACTAATACTATTTGTGGTTCTACACAAAATGTAGCATATAATGATGCTGATGATGCTGCTTTTTTTGATGACCCATATGATTCAAATTGATCAATGATCAATAATGGCTAATTGTAAACACTTGACATTTTTATGATTTATAATTTTATATCATGACATTTGAGTATCACTAATATTTTAATATTTTACTATGAAAGTGGTGATGTATTTTTGCTATGTTATTTGACTATTAATATGGTGGTGTATTCTGAACTAAATTACTGCTGCAAATATGTATATATTTCTGATTTTTATATGTTTTTTGTATTAACATACCCAACCCCAAAAATTTTTTTGACCGAATCCCGTACCAGATTCGCGTACCCGTACCTGAATCCAAAAACGAATCGGTAACTTAACAATAAACCTTGAGAATTCCATTTCAACTTCCATCCAACCCAGACATTGGGTCAGGCCAGACATTGTTTGCAAAATGAAATCAGCGGTGAGTAGGCTTACCAACACAATCATATTGCTGACCACTGTGAAACTTCCAGAGCCAGATACAGAGAAATGAATGAATCAAATGAAACAATTAACAACATAAAAGGTGCACTGTTTCAATTGTTGTCCTTTTCAATCTCCATATGTAGCAGCAAACAATCAGACCGAAAATGAATATACTACATAGTCCATTCCCAGAAAATGGCAACATAAAGAAACCGTTAATCAGCTTTTCAGAATAAATAAATGTCAAAATAATCGATACCATGTCCCATGAAAAAACAACACCGACCATGTGACTTGAGCAGTAGCCGCTCAAACATTCCGAATCAAACAGGACGTTCATTCTCTGCAAGATCTATGCAGAATCTAGGCCAGCTTGAAAAAATGAAACTGTATTTTAATGTCTTTTTCCTCATTGACAGTGTTTGAACATTATCTGCCAAACAAATGCTCAGTCAGGTTCAATTTAGTTCTCTGGAAATTTGTAGTAGCAAAAATAGTCAAACTCACGTTAAATCACCACTGCATGCTGGGACGATTTTTTGACTGGTAAAATTTTGGTTTTCCATAGACTCGGCCCGGAAGATTTTCGGCCCATTTTTTTTTCCCAAAAATCACTTTAAATAACCCCTGAAACTGGTAGGAATCGCAATTAAACACAAGGTTGACTGATAAAATCACCGAGTTTGACAGTATTTTATGATTTTGGGCGAATTTTTTAACATTAAAACGTTTGTCTTTGTTTTTGTTCGCATTTGCACAGGTTTATTTTGCCAGAAAAAAGAGATTGTTAAGAAGGCTTTGCACGAGATTGTGGAGTAGATTTTCGAGTCTAAACATTTTCAAGCAGTATTTGAAGATTTTCAGAGCTTTTTATTCAATTTCAGCTTTCAGGTTCTGATAATTTTTTCCTTTTTTGTTTTTGATAAGATTTTGACATTTTGGTGGAAGCTGAAAATTGATCCTGAGCAGATTGATCGAATTAGGAGAGGCTTTACCCCTGGAGCTTCATCTGTAGCATACTTCACAGCAGCATGTGTCATTGCCTCGCTCTATTTGTTGTTCCTTTGTACTTCAAAGTCGAATATGTACTTGCAGTATATTACTATATAGTAACGAACTACGTAACATATTATGCATTGTGTAATGTAATCAGCAATTTGAAAATTAATGAAAAAAATATATTCAAAAATTCATGGTATAAACTCTCATTTCTCTTCAGGGTCCTTATCTCTATGCAATTAGTAAATATTGCTTTCAAATTAAAAAATAGTAAATATTTTTACTATTTTCAAAAAAAATCCTGCATTGTTTGGATTCCCAATTTTTTTTATCTTTGGGTTTGCCAAGATATTTACATGAAAGATTTTTGCTACTATGCTTGATAATCAGTCAATCTAGTAGCAATCAGTCAATCTATATCAGCAAAATCACAAGGGACCGTATATCACTTTAAGAAGACACAGTAAATGATGCATTCTGATCCCTTCTAATAGCCAGCATTGAAATTGCAGGGCTTGGAAATGGATTATTTTGATCTCCGGTCAGGCTTGAAGTTGCACAACCTGGAATTGAAATAATTAATTAAACAAATAATTGTACATCCACTTATGAATGTATCATTATAGTTCTTTGGAAGTCCTATAACCCAAATTAAATAACAGTCAACTCACTATATGTGAAATATAACTGCTGCCAATCTAGTTGCTGATATTGAAGGTTTACAAAGAAATTAGAATCGGTATGCACTTTAATGGGTTCCTGCATATAATGTTTTCATTATCAGGTTGTCAAGTTACACTGGCCATCAATTTCATACAGTTCGAGATTTATACATTTATCTTGTGCTGGAGACATGCAAAGACAACTCAGATGAGCACGCAGCATATTTTCATAATTTTAATATTAATGATCAGTCTTAATAAGGTTTTTCCAAGAAATGTGTACAACATATATGACGTAATCCAATCTGGTTCACCATGTTCTAACAGGTTAAACACAAGCTGAAACCTGTACACAAGATATATACACCAAATTTTGTTTAGATTAAAGTTTCACTTTTGTCTGTTTAACTTTTCATGTTGAGGTAAGAGGCTTAACTGGTAAAGACACAATAAACAACAGTTTAAATTGAACAATTCACTGGAATGAGCTCAGCAACCAAAGCCCTCTCAATCCTTACATAAACATTGAGGATTAGGGTATATCTTCCATTTAACCCGCGCATGGGGTCTGGTAAGACAATATTACTGCAAAAAAGGAATGGGATCTGGTAAGACATTAATAGTAATTACTGCAAAAAGGAATGGGCGTGGGGCTCATAACAAAACCATATTGTTAATGCTGACAAAACTTTCATAACCTGATACGAGTATGCGAATAATTTAACAAAAAGGAATAGCATTACAGTTGAACCTTTGCATTGCTCCAAGGGCTCTCATTTCAATTTCTATATAGAAAGCGGTAGCAAACAATCAAAACTAATAAGGTTGCATTGTATAAACTAATAGATGATGGAAACCAGGAGGAATCACTTGTCAGCTTTTAGAAATATGAAAATGTTTGAAACTATTGATCCCACGTCTAATGTTGAACTTTCAGGGAAAAAATAACACCAGCCACGTGACTTGAAAGCTTAGAGGTAATTTAGCAAAAGCATTTGAAGTTATAAACAACTATTAAAACACTAAATTTGAGAGCACATCTTCTGTCGAGAGCAATTTTAAATTAGTATAATATATGATATATCATTCATTTCATCTATTCCTATGATTTGTGAGATGTTTCCTACAGCTTGCTACACCAATAATTTTTTCTGACACAAACCCTAACTACCATTTTATTTCCTCGAAATAGCTCCAGAGTCATTAAGAAGAAAATGTGCATCTCAAAAGTGGCAACTTAAATATCAATCATTCCACTAGCAAGTAGCAAGCATAAATTTTGAAATAAATAAAACAAGAACAGTAATCTGATAATTGCATCCTACAAAATGAAATCATTGATATGCCTTACAATAAACTATATTTCATTTTAACAAAATTAAATACTGTGATCCATAACATTTGAAAAGAAAAATCTCAACAAATGAAGTGAGAAGAAATAAAAAAATACTAATTTATTGGCAAATTTGCTGAATTCAGCCATTGCATCTCTGTTTCAATGAGCAAAGCTCTGTGAAACAATTAGAACAATGGACCAAATAGTACAATGCAGTATAAAATAACAACCCATTAACCAACCGTCCAGTATTCAACCCTCCAGTTACTGCCACCTGTTTAAAAATACAAAGATTCACAAAGCATTCATGCATTCACTTTATCAACATATCTTGTTTGTGTTTGTCAGTTCCAACTCCCTCTGTGCTTCTACAAGTCATGTATACAGTATAAATCAATAAACTGCAGGCACCCACCCACAAGATAAGTTGCAGGAAGATTGCAGGTAAATATTGCACGTTAAATGATATTTGGACCTTCAAATTATGTTATGGGTAAGACCCTCTCTAAGCAGAAAAAACCTTGAAACATAATGTCTGGGACTCATAGTTCCTCACGAATTAATCTATTAAGCAAAGCATTTAAAAGGGCATCTCTTTTTTCTGCACGCCCTTCTTCCTTAATGCGCCTTTGCTCTTCTCTCTCTCTCCAACTTTGCTCCATGAGTATCCGTTCTCGCTCCAGTTTTTCCATAGCTTGCCGCCAATCTTGCTCAACAATGCGCCTCTCCTGTTCTCTCCTTTCAATAGATTCACGCCACTGCAATTCTATGCGCTGTTGCTGTTGAAAAAAATCCTGGAGAACTTCCTGCATACTATTTGCCCGACTCTTCTCTGCAGTCACTCTCTGACGTTCACGATCAGCCTTCCTTTTCTTATTTCTCATTATGCGTTCCTCTTCACTGTCTTCATCTTCGTCATCATCATCATCAGAATATTCATCCGAGGATTTCTCCCCATGTAAGCCCTTCAATCTCTTGAGCTTTTTCTTGGGTTGACCACTTCCACCTTCAGATTCTAGCAAGAGTCGTTGCATGTTCTTTGCACGTTCTGTGAATATAGCATGCAATTCATCAAAAAATGGGCAGTGTCTGCCGTTTTCTGGATCAGAAGTCTCCTTACCCTACACACAAAAAAAATATTGTAAAATATGTATTGATATAACCTGTAAAACAGATGTCCCATTAGATGCTCCCCTAGCAGAAAAGAATAGCATATGTCAATGAAAAATTGTTATTATATCCATGTTAATGCCCTAGAGCAGGATTTAGCAAAAAGGCAATGATATATACATACATCTAACATTTTAGAAAACAACAGAATAAAATATTGTCATTAGCAAAGCCTGCTGTGCTTGTTTGACACCAATCATGTTGCACATAATCATTCTATATGTCGCAGACCATGCAAAATCAAAGAACTTACAATCCTCAAGAAAGAAGTATCACAAGATCCGTATCAAAAGCATCCAAAAAACCAATATAATGTTACATGTTTCAAAACATTTATGCACACCTATGTACCCCATAATAACACCTAAAACCCCATTTTAGCATGTACACAACTGAAAAAAATGCCATTTTAACCAAGGAATTGCTCTACTGCAGCCATGCATGAAGGAAACAATGAAGTTGTATCAACATACAAAGATGATTGACACACTAGCAAAGGCAATGGTCTGTAACATATGGAGCATCTAATGCTTTTGCATGCTATCAAACTTCGCATACTTATACTTAAACAGTGATCTGACAAAAGCATCTATAATCCGGACAAGTAAAGTTTCAAATGAACATAGCTTATTCATATCTCTGCACAAATTATAGATCAATATTAGTGGACCTCCTCACTAACAGGAAACAAAGTCCTACAAAAATTAAAAGACATACATAACAATGAAGAAGGAAACTGGTATTAAAACATTCAACAAAAAAGCCTACAAACCCTAAGCCGTAAAAACAATCTGAGATTGATTTACCCAACATCATTTCCACAAAAACATACCCAAAAATTGTGACATTAACGAAACCCCGCCATAAACAAAATCATTTTGACAGACACCAAACAAACATTAGGCTTTGCTGCAGTCTCCAAAATTTCTATAACTGATGAACCTGCCTATAATGTAATTAAACTATATCTGCTTTAAAACTGTAATGAGATTTTCACCTGATATAGCTCCTTTTCCATAAAAGGTTTGATTGTATGGCATTGGCAAAGGTTATATGTTAAAGATATGGATCAAATATAACCCACACATAATAATTATAAAGATTTCCGCACCCAATTTGATCTCCAGTTCAATATAGTAGATGAAATTTTCATTCACCTCCTATAGCTCCTCCTTTTTTATAAATATCTCAATTGTATACGTTGGCAAAGGATTTGATTGTATTCCATTAATAACAGATTTGAATCACTCATAAGTGCGCACACACATCAATTATACTAAGTCACACACCAAATTGATTTCCTCTCCACAACCGTACATAGATTTCCACTTCGTGTGTCTCCTTGTTTACCCAATAAGGGAAGTAAACCGTGGAATTGGAAAAAAGTCTCCATATTATGAATTTACAACACAACAAAGAACAAAGCCTAACAACATATTCTAAATACCAGGAGCTAAACATACAGCACTGCACCCAAAACATATATTAAACTCCTAACTAATCAACATAAATTCTAGCATGATATCCTCATTCAATTTGAACCACAAATAATATTATGAGTTAATAGGAACTCAACATTCAACATCACAAGCCAAACAAATATTAAACTCTAGACTGATCCACGCGATTCCCAAACATTCCCGTTCAATTTGAGCCATAACTCAGCTAAGTCAAAAACCCAACTTGCATCCACACACACGAGGGGTCAAATTTCAAATTATCATCTCATTTCGAAATTTTAAAGAAAACCCATCCCAAATGAAGGACGAAGAGAAAAACCAAAACGTTAATTACAATCAATTCAGGAAAAATAAGAATTAAATATAAATCACACCCTCATAAGAAAAAATGCGATAGTAGAGTCGGGAAGTGAAAACACACCTTGTACCTATTGACCAAGTTCTTCCATTTGCATTTGCACTGTTCTGAGCTTCTCCTGTAACCCTTCTCCTTCATCTTTGCAGCAATGAGCTCCCAGAGAGTTTTGTTCCTCTTTGTCTGAGTAAAATCCTTCTCAAGCTCAGCCCTGATTGCAATGAATTCTTTGGTCTCGTGGAACCCCCACTGAGGAATCCTGCTGTCATCCTTCTTGTTATTGCTATTACTATTATTGTTAGCATGCTCGCTAGACACTCCAGAGATTGCCACAGTGGGTGTTAACTGCAGAGGCAGGGCAGCCATGACTCCCCCCATGCCCATGCCCATGCCCATGCCCATCCCCATACCCATTCCCATGCCTATACCCATCCCTCCTTCACCTTCTCCCCCACCGCCCATCATCATTTTTCTCCTTCAAATTTTCAAAACCCAAAGAATCAGACAACCCAATTACAGAAAAAATATGCCCAAAATTATCTGATACAGACTTTTCCAGAAATCTATTTTTCTTCGTCTAATTTGCCTGTGTTTTCTCTGTTGTATGTTCTACAAGATTTTAATGAGAACTTATTATTGGGTTTTATAGACTGGTCTGTGCATTTTTTAAGTTTCAACGCGGCTAGACCGTGTTGGCAATCCCAATGTGAACGCGGAAAGAAACGAGTTGGCTTTAGAAACTTCTTTTCTTTTTAATTTTATTTTCCTAATTTT